>JAJFZI010026225.1:0-10825 GCA_022379055.1 Anilios bituberculatus
TCTTAAAGACGAAGTATCTTTCAGCGAAAGAGCCAAATGCTCCTGTTCTGCTCCCAAGGATATGAAGGCCTTTTAGGCAAATTACGAATTCCGCATTATCCACGAGACAACCTGAAGTCTTTCTACGGACATAAAATACTTTAAAGAGAAGGCAGTTAGAGCTACTCATAAGCTATCCAGCGCTCGATGGGCAGCTCAGTGAAATGCATTATATCTTGCGGACAAAGAAAGGCGCCAGACTGTTTTTCACCAAATGAGAAGGTATAACGAACAGAAAGAGCGACGGCCGACGATCCCTCCTGGTCTTCCAGGATCTAGCCCTCTGCCGCTGCCGCAAAGTAACTTAAAGTCGGATCCTAACGGAATAACGCCCTAGGATCTTCGTTTCGTTTTGTGCTTCGCTTTACAATCTCAGTAGCTGACCCACTCCACGAAACCAGCTGGACATTCCCGCCAGCCCTGCTGTTTAGTTAGGCAGGTTCTGGCCCTTGCACACCAGTCCTCCGCCGCCGTTTTTCCTTCCGCCATTTATAGAGTAACCTCTTCAGCTGTCTTCTCCAACTGATGTCACTTAGATGTAAGGAACTACACCTTTCATAATTCCCAGTCAGGGTTTCCTGGGAATTCCGGGAGCTTTTATCGCACACATCTGGAGGCCATCAGCTTGTGAAGGTTGCCCGCCGCCGCGGGGCCCAGCTCCCTAGCCCACTCCCCCAACACACCCGCTTGTCTTTAGTCTCTAAAGCTCCCTAGCTTCTGATGCCATATAAACAACATTTGGAGTCACTGGGCCAGCATTGCGCTCCAGAGGATTTCGCTGGGAAGTCTCTGGTCTGGGACCCATCAGTGGGACTGACATCGTAATCCTAAACACATGTAAAGTTAAGCACTTCCATTTAACTGGGGTGTGGCTCTGGTTGTAAGGAAGATAAACGACTCCCACTAACTCGTCGCAACCCGGCTCTTTTTCCCAGCCATCTCCCGGTTCTGCTAGACGCGCCGGCTAGACGATCCCACACCGGATGGCTTCGACGGAACAACCCCCTCTCTCGATTGCTTGGGACTCAACTTTCGGATAAGGTAGGCTTTGGACGCAGGAGAGATTAGTCGAGCTCACCTTTGTGGCAAAATTGACTTAAAAGCAGGTTGAGATCTGCAACCCATAAGTATCCCCAGAGAAGCCTCCAGGCCTTTTCCGAAAGTGACTTGAAATCCCGGAAGTGCTCATTGGGTCCTTTTGCATATTCCCACCCTTTGCCTCAGGGGCCCTTTCTTGGAGGATGCAGTGGAGCAGAGAGAGGCTAACCTGGTTTCCTTTTCCCCACCTTTTGAAATTTCCAGATGAGAACTAAGCTGAAAGTGAGTTTCCCTCCCCTCTTTTCCTTCGACTTTTAATACCATACTGATATTCATCTTAATACTAATATGGCTTCCAAACTCCCCATCCGAAGAAAGCATCTGGACTACAAGCCAGATTGGCCTCTGAGACCTAACCTACTAGCAAGCACCATATAATGGGCGAATTCCCCGTCCCTTTTCACCTGGTTTGTGAAGGACTAGGAGGAGGTGTGCATGGCATCCCGCTGCAGAAAGCAAGGTGCTGAGCTGGGAAGCAGCAGCATCTGGCAGTTACCAAGAACAAAATCAGGAAAGAAACATGGAAGGAAGTGGACCGGTCCCGACGGGAATGCGGTGGCCTGAGGCGGGGTTGCCTGGCAGCTCAAGCCCAGCACAGTAAGCTTCTCTTGCTGCGTTTCAGGAAGTGGCTCACGGCAGGGGAAGTTCGAACCTTTCTCCCCCGACTTAAAAGCTTACCTTCTGTTAGGGAATGGCGCTAAGGCAACGTGCCTGCTTTGGCCCTTGCAGGAAGGTTGGGTGCTGGGGGCGGGAAGACAGAAAACAAGGACTTTGGACTGACCCGTATAGCGCTGCTCCGAACTCAACAGCAGCAGCTGCTGGTCTATAATTCCCGTCCCTCCCGCCAGCTAGAAGGGTGAGAAGCTACAAGTTCCACGCACTGGGAGAGCTCCATACCGGTATTTTCCCACTAAGCGCAGGGTCCGCTGGTTTTCATGATGCGGGAGTGATCCAGGCGGTGCAATTAATCTGCCGCCTGAAATGCACAGCGATCGAATGAAAGTGGTTTAGGTTTCAAAGGACACCTAAGAAAATGGAGGCCTAACCCTTTGGAAGCTAATGATCCGTGGAGGTGCTATAAGCCGCTTAAGAGGAGCGGAAGAGATATTTAACGAAGGCTGGTCTTCTGGACCAGATTAGCTCATATGCACCCAAGAGTAGTCGCATCAGCGTCTACTGAGTCAGCCGAATTGCTTGGCTTTATACAGCACACTGGTCCGTGAAGAGAGAGCTGGGGTCGGGTTCGCACAACCCAGAGCCATAAACAAACCACCACGCTGTAGCCCAGCAGGTCGTGTAACCATACCACAATCTACATCTTGCATTAATTTGTTAACGCTTACCGCTCCGGGGAAATTACAGCCCCTGCATAACATCTGCTGTGTCTGACTAGCACAACGCTAAGAGTGTTTACTTGAGAAGAAACCCCAGAGTTCGTCGGAACTTTCCCCAACCCCCTCTCCCAAGAGAGCTGCTCTAGGGGGTCTCCGAGCTCATCGCCCCCGGAACAGCCCGAAGCACAAGCAGAACCCACCTCTCTTTCGCCTCTGCCGCTCGGTCGCGCTGTCTCCGGTTTTTAAACCAGTTGCTAACCTGGGTGGTGGTGAGGCCCGTGGCTTCGGCCAACTCCCTCTTCTCCCGGGGCGACGGGTAAGGGTTGTGAGCGTACCACTCGCGCAAGACGCCCCGGGACTTCTCCTTGAAGCAGTAGCTGGTCTCCTCGCCATCCCAGATGGTCCTGGGCAAGGGGAATTTCCGCCGCACGCGGTACTTCCCGACGGCGCCCAGCGGTCTGCCCCGCAGCTTTTCGGCTTCTACATAGTGCGCCTTGAGCCAGAGCTGCTGGAGCTTGGGATGGTTGTGCGGAGAGAACTGGTGGCTCTCCAGGATCTTGTAGAGCTCGCGGAAGTTTCCGCGGTGGAAGGCGACCACCGCCTTGGCTTTGAGGACGCTCTCGTTCTTGTGCAAGTGGTCGCAAGCGGGCAGCGACCAGAGGAACCTGCCCAGCCGCTCCAAGTTGCCGCCCTGCTGCAAGACCTCACAGACGCACGCTACTTGCTCCTGCGTGAAGCCGAAGGACGGCAGCATCGACATGGCTCCGAGTCCGAGCTGCTGCGCCGCCAACCCTCAGCCCGGCCGCCGTGGGCTCAGCTGTTCGAATGGGAGCGGGGGAGTCCCGAAGAAGAGTCGGAGGAAACTGCGCCTGGCTGACTCTGCCTGCTCCCAGTCCTGGCAGAAACTGGAGCCGCGCTTAAAAAGTCCCTCGAAGGAACGATCGCCCGCTAATCAGTCGGCGGGCCCAGCAACAGCAGAAGCGGTGGCGAGGAAATGGATGGGTCTGTCGGAGAGTTCCTGCTACCGGGGAAACTTTTGCTGGCGTCCTCCTGCAGCCAAGCTTAAAGCCGCCTCTGAGCCCAGGCTCTTTTTGATTGGACGCTTCTAGCGCCTATAGGAACGCTCGTCCACTCAAAGCCGCAGCAGCGGGAGCCAGCGCAGAGACAGCAGCCCCGAGGCAGCTTCGCCTGGGCTGGCGCGGAAGGGGCTTGCGGCAGAGGTGGGCTTGCTTTGCACTGTAACCTGCGGCCGCTCCGGCTGAAGTGGAGGGACCGACTGACAGGGAAAAGAACAGAAAGCTGATAGAGCTTGCTCTCCTCCTTCCTCTCCCCCACCCCCCTCTCTCTCTCTTGGCCCCCAGAAGGGAGACGCGTCAGGACCTTGCAATATGAGCCAGTTCTCAAGTGTCACCTAAGGGGAACCAAATTCTGTGCAAATCAATTATTGCAGACTTAAGGAGAAGAAAAAGTCAACACCCACCCCCAGCCAGCCTGTTCACCAGTCCTTTCTTCCCCCTCCTTTTCCTGGCGCATCCCTCTACTATCCATCCATCCAACTAACCGCCTCCCCTTCCTATTCAAGACTTGTTCATTCCCGGTGAGCTCATGTTTAATTACCTTAATGTTGCGAATGAATAAATGATGCCCCAGATGAATAGCTTATGGCGCACTAAATAATTAAAGGCGTCTTATAACACTGCCTTAAGAGGATTGTAGGTGGAGATTTTCCTGAACATAAAATTAATAATCATCGAAGGATTAATGACCTGAAGCTTTGACTTCGATCTTGAAAGCCAAGGCCCTTTGTATCGCGCCACCCGGAGAGCGCTGCTCCCGGAGGCCCTTGGAGGCAAAGTGGTGGGAAGTGGAAAGACCCAAGTTGCAGACTGCTCTCTGTCAATACCTTTTCCAACCAAAGAGACGAGGATGGCACTGCATCCCCTAGTGTAACTCGGGCCCGAATCGATCTCCTTGGCCGCCTTCGGGATGTGTCTTTCCATAAAGCCGCAGGTTTAGCTTGGAGGATGCGAGTCCCATAAAAGCTAGATTAGTCAGTATGCACATTTGGGGCCTGACTGGACCGAACAAAAGGCAGAACTGATGGGACTTTGACCCTTGAAAGTGTTTGACGGCGAACGCAGGGCGATCTTTAAACTCGTAAAGCTCCTTAAACTGACTTCATGCCAGTTGGGCTTTAGGCTTAGTCCGTTGTGTGAACTCAGCCACGTGAAGAGGGCAAAGACAATAAGAAACTATGAGCTCAGGAAGCGGTAGTTAGCTGGACCAAGGAGCCCTGATTGGGACAGATGAAATCTAGGGCTGCTTTGCATTTTGGGTTTCTTGCCTCTTTGGAAGGAAGTTCTACCTCCTTGTTTTCATAGCTACCAAACAGAAAGATTTGCCATTGCCCAACTTCATTTCAGTTTTTGTTTTTTTCTTTTAACTTCCCAGTCTGGCCAGCAGCCCTGAAATTTCCTGATTGTCTCCTAACTCCTCTCCAAATACTAACCAGCTCCGGCCGCCCTCAGCTTTAGTTGGGGTGGGTGCGGGAGGATCGATTAACCAAGGTAGGTGCGATAGCATTGCCTAGCTAGATAGGAGGGGAAATGGACTATACATTTAACATATAAATGCAATACGTAAATGCTATGTTTTAATTCTGTACTCACAACGGGCTTTTCTTCTGCACTCTATCAGGACTTCAGCCTCTACTGAAGCCATTTCTGAGTTGCAGGGTTTTTTTTTTTCTGCGCTTGCGCCTAATGCAAAGAGTTCCCGCAGCTCTTCTTTCAGATGCCTGGTTTAAAAAGCAATTAGGGGAAGGAAGACGTGGGAGAGTAAGCAAAACAATTCAAGCCACTCCAGATAAAGATAATCTGTGGTCAGTAGTAGGGGCAGAATCTGCGATAAGGACAATGAGGCCGAGATAACAGAAGCAGCTCCAGCAAAAGAGTGCAAAAGAAAGTGAGCGCCTCTCTTTACCGAGTAGACCTTTCTTGACTTAATTCACTGTGGAATTTAAAGCCGATTGCCAAAGAGACTCTGCTAAAGCAAAGCTAAGCAAACGGGGTGCTCAGTTTTGAAAGTGGCAATCTTAAAGAGAGCCGTTCCTGGAGTGGTGTCCAAATAAGACCACCTCCTGGAATACAGGATTCGGACTCCCAGCTCGAGCTGAGAAATCAACGTTCAGTGGATTTCCTAGGGGCGTTTATTTCCAGCTACAAAGTCTGGACACTTACACAGCCTCTCATTCGGTATCCCTGAGCCACGACGCCTCAGGCTGGTCTCTTCTGAATGCAGATCGGGACGAAAGCAAGCAGCCGGGTAAGACTGCCTGTCCTCCCACAGCAGCCAAAAAATCCGATTCGCTTTAATACCAGATCTACGTACGGCTTAATGGGGTTTTAGGGTTAATTCTTAATTTATGGACTGATAGGGTTTCCCAGTTTTGCTATGAAGGCCATAGAGGGCAGTCCCAATTTTTTGTTCACTTGATCTCAACAAATCGCATTTCCTCTGGCTTCATTTCGCTAGCCTTTGTAGAACCCAGTTTTCTTGGTTCGCTCCTCACAGAGAACTGTCGCCTCTAAACCACACTTGGCTGAATGTGTAACCTTAGACTAAGGATGTGTTCGGCTACTTTGTGGTTCAGTGTGTTTTGGGAATACCATTGGCAAGGAACTGTTCGCTGGGGGCCTACTTCACTCGTAAATATTTGGGAAGGTAGGTTCAGTACAAAGTATCCTTTTTCCCGACGGCTCTGCTTCCTTCCTTGCAAAGGTATGAGGAACAGGCAGATTTAGTCAGAAAGAGGAACAATACTAGCTCACAAGTCTGCTTTGGAATCGACCCCATTAATTCAAGGCAAACTGGATCCTGGAGAGTTAAAAGTCTCCTTCAAGTCTAACTCCTGGGGACCTCATGAATAGGTCCATGCTGTTTTCTTGGCAACAATACTAAAGAGGTTTGCCCTCCCTTCCTTTTTGCTTCCCTACAGCCTGGGATTGTCTAACCTACAGCCTGGGATTTCCTGGTTGTCTCCCATTCCTCTGGTCCAAGATCATCCAGTGTTGGTTTGGCATAAGCTTGTGTTCTGTCCACACTTGAAAGAAAATTCCTTGATGCAATGTAACTTATTTTTAAGCACATGTGTACAAGTTTGCTGTGAATATATGTTCTAAACCTTGTCGGGCTACTTGGATTTCTTTTTCTTTTTTCCCTTTCCTTTTTAAAATTTTACTACTCCTACCGCCACCACCACAGGCCACAAGAATGAAAACGTTTACTGATCCTCTGTGGCTCCATCTAATGTTTGTAATTCAGAATTAGTTTTCTCAAACTACTATACCTTTGTCACTTATAGTCCAGTATTCCTGGTGAGGTCTAACTGGAGAAGAGACTTCTGTAATATAGAAGTTGTTCTGAGTTGCCTGGGGAGAGCATTGGGTTTTAGGCTGAAACTGAAAGCCCCTACGTTCGCTCTAGGTATGTCTGCTAATGTGACTTAAAGATGGTGGGGCTTTAAGTGCCTTAAAGATGGTGGTGTTTTGCTCTATAGCATGCCAGTATAAACCTGTCTGGTGCAGTGGTGAATCACTACTCAACCACTGAGTGCTTTTCTCAGCCCAGCTTTCTCCACAAGGCCGAGTCGTTGTGGGGACAAGGGAGAACTCCATGTTATGTAAACCACCTTGAGATCTAGAGAAACGTTATGTGGAAGAGGAAGAAAAGAGATTCCCACCACTATTTTTTTTTAAATAAGTACATTGGGCAGCCTGTTATCATCAGGCACTTTGGCACCCAAGAGGGACAGTGCAGAATCGAAAGTCATGACTATAAGAATCGTCAGAATCCAAAACCCGGAGCTGCTCTCCGTCCTCTGATATTGCGAGGATGACTTCCAGCGTTTGGGAATACAACGAAGCCTGGCTGGTTGGACTGATGCTGGGCGCCGTGGAATACAACGCGTGTTGCAGGGAGTAGGCTGGCTGGCCTACCCAACCGGGGCTGGAAGAATTCTTCTCTCGGCGGTGTCTGGTAATCTTTCCCGTTTTATTTCAGTCCGCATGATGTTTGCGGGAAGCTGCTCCAGCTTTCTGGCAGAAAGAATGTCTCTACTTAGATGCTTATTGACAAGGCAGCTGCGAAGGCCGGAATGGGACTCTTTAAAGTTCCCCCAACAGTCGCACAATGAAACCCCCCCTCCCCTACCGTAAAGCGTCGAGCAGTAGCGCAGACGCTTTTTCTTTCCCAGTCGGGAGAGAGACAGCTCCGACATCTCTCTCGCACGGCTTCCCTTTGAAAGGTGAAAAGTGCTCTCTCCGCGGACTTTTCTAAATGGATCTTTACGGGCGGCGAATGCTTTTAAAATAAGGACTCGAGGGGCAAAAGGTCTGACAGATTATACCTGTAGGGCTGGCGGGCCCGCAGAAAGACAGATCGAGGCGAAATTGGTGCAGATAATTCTTCCGCCGCCTGACAGCTCTTTGTCTCTATTTGCCACCATCTCTCTCCCCCCTTCCTCCCTCGGGATCGTTTTTCAAAAGTCTCCGAAGCCAACGATACCGGAGTTTCTCGCTTGTTTCAGAATTACGCCGGCCCAGGGACCATCGGGGAACACCGGCTGGATCGCTGCGTCTGATGGAGTTCAAAATCGCGCCGCCTGCGAATCGGCTGGCATCGCCGGATCAGCCTCCCCGCGAATTCGGATAGGAGACTTAGCATCGCACCTCAAGCGCCCATCTCAGCAGAGGAGGAAGGTCTCCTTTTGATTTCGGCTGCGCTTTAGCGCCGGCCAGAAAACTCATAAACCAGAGCATTTCTCTGGGCAGTTTTGCCTATTCTGCTCAGGCAGCCGAAAAGGGTTGTGATTTATTTTTTTCTCTTTTCAGGAAGGACGGCTTAAAAGACTCCTGTTATAAATAAGAGGAGAGGGGAATACAGGCAGACAGCTAACTCCGTTTCCTACACCACAAGGGGTCTCTGCCTGCCGCCGCTGAGAATATTCTTTGCTTCTTTATTTCAAACCTAATCTTCTCGTTTCTCCCAGTCCACACGCTAAAGAATCTGCAATTGTAAGCTTGGCTCCCAGGAACATTGCCCTCAGCCTGGAGCCTGCAGACCCATTGGGTCTACATATCCCATCATCTGGCTGGGGGGCTGGGGATGATGGGGGTTCCTTCCTTCGTCTGATTAAACGACATGTTGAAACCCGCTGTCACGAATCTTTGGCTTGTGTTACATTGGTTCGGCAGCTGAGCCGGAGGGCGCCTTCTTTTGCTCTTTGCAGCCAGCAGTTAACTGGGCTGAGGCAGTTGCATTTCGATCCTTTTTCAAGTTTCAATCCAGTTTTGGCCATATTTTTTTCAGCCGTTAAAAGTCTCTGCGTCGCGCTGAGCCGGGTTGGTTTCGCCTGGAGTTAGAGCGCCAACCTAGCCGCTGTGTTTTCCCTCCTCGGTTGGTTACAACCGATTTCCACAACTAAAGTCCCCTTAGGAGGCCCTCCACAGCTTTTGCCTGGTCATGGGCTACAGTACCTGCCCGAAACATGGCACCCAGTTGTATTTTTTTAAAATGACAGAAGAGAGGATACACTTCAATCATATTTACTGCGTTTAATTAATTGGATTTAAAACTTTGTCCAGGCGTTGCTTGTCTGTCTAGAAAGCAGCGGGATGCTGGCATTTCAAGTTGGCGGGGCCGTGGGGGTCTCTGGACCAGAAATTAAATATGATTAAATCAAGAAGCAGTAATTTGCAGGTGCGCCAAGCCATCCCCCAAGTTTCAAATGCTTGTAGCCTGGGCAGCAACTGTTACAATATCTGGCCGTGGGAAGAATTTCTTTCTCTTCTACCAAACGACCCTACAAAACAAAAAGGGGGAGGGGGAAAGGGAAGTGGGTGTAGTATAATAAAATAATTTCTCCTTTGTTTACTCACAATAAGCCCGGCTGCCTTCGGCTTCCTGCGTGGGCTACTTCTCCTGAAATTCTTATTAAAGTGCCCCTGAGAGCCAGTCAAATTCCGCGAGATCCTCTCCGGAGATAAGGACGGATCGCAGCTGTGGGGGAGGAGATTGCCCTGCCCCCCCCCGGATTGGAATGTTTACATGACATTCTATAAACCAATCAGCTTATCAATTGAAGGGCGCTTTGGGATACTTTATCGATACATCAGAACCAGCTACAATTCGCGGGTAACGTCAAGGTAGCTGTGCCGGCTGTTTTTCCCGCCGGTTACTTCGCTGTTGGGCCTGCAGCCTTCTTGGGCTCTTTAACAGCCTCCCTCAACGATCGATCGGTGTGGCTGGCTGAGAATGCTGGGAAGTGTAGTCCCAAGAGACCACTAGCCTGAGGAATTCCTTCTAGGGAATTGATCCCCCTTCTCCTTCTTAAATCAGCACAAAGGCCAGCGAGATGAACCGAGCGCTGTCTACGCTGGAGGCCACCGATTCCCTGCAGCTTGCTTTCTGCGTCTGGCTTCAATTTTATACGCGTTTACTTGGAGGCAAGACCCTAACTTGCTCTCCTCCATGCAAAGACCCATCGGAGCACGGCTCCTGCAACCAGAGCTAGTTACGGCCGGGGGTTTAAGGGCAGAGTTTGTGGCCGTCGGCGATGTTTATTGGCTTCCCGAATCGATTTTCCCCAAGAATTGCCATAAGTCGGCTACAGACACAGCCGCTGTGGAGAAGGAGCTGGGATGGCATGAAACTGACCCAGGCCGAGCCAAGCCGACTCTCAGTCACGAAAGTTCACCGGGCACCTCTGGGCCACCGCTCTCTCAGCCCAACCTACCTCACAGGTATTTCAGAGGGGGAAATATTAAGTCCGCCGCCCTGAGCTCCTGAACAAAGGCGACGTAAAAAATGTCACCCCACAAACATAAAGCACATGTGTGTGGGATGTGTGCGGGTGTGGAAAGACGGAGCAGACATTCGAGTTTGTCTCACTTCCCCGTTCCATTTCTTTAAAATGAAAAATGCAAAGCAGAGCGAGCCTTGGGGGAGAAGAAAGAAAAGCACCCGAGGCAGACGGTGTCTGTGAAAGGCTCCTCCTCCTTTATATTAATTTAAAATGAAGGGATTTGCAGAATGCGGCCAGCTTACTGTGGCAAGTAACTCAAAACGCCAGCGATTTCCGACCCTGGAGAAGTGGAGGAAATATAAAACCGGGCCATTAGTAAATGAGTTTTCTGTTGTGCTCCTTTCCCATCCACTTGCCGTTCTGAAAAATAGATCACATTTCGTTATCTTTAGTGGGAATCTGAAACGTGATACCGGATCTCACCGCCCTGGCTGCTAGGCGCATGGAAACGAGAGGGAGCGAGGGCCAGTTGCTGGTTTATTTCTAACAA
>JAJFZI010026317.1:0-12857 GCA_022379055.1 Anilios bituberculatus
ATGCCATTTGAGCTCCATACGGGAGCAAGTTTCTCCCGTCTTTATCTTTTTCATACTCAAGCCACGAATTTAGGTTCCTATATTCCCAAGCATCTACCGCTTCTTTTTCTTCCATGTCACCTGTCTAAAGAGGTGTAATCAAACCAACAACGAAAGTAAATTCCCTTGAATTGCCGCTGTATCATATTATTGAGTGTGCTCCGGGCTTTCCCCAATCCAGTTCCAGACTATAATTTCCACAACTCCTAGCCAATATAAACTGGGCACTGCGGTTCAGTCTAGCTCCTCTGCTGAGCACCAAGCTGGGGAAAACTAGCTAATGTCCCTGAAAAACAGGCAGCTTTTAGGTGCGGCAAAGGTTTCGAAGCCCAACTGCATTTAATAGTGCTTGCACAAACCAAACGGGCCCTATTTCCATAAAGCATGACTTCTCCTTCCCTGAAACTGCCCAACCCTTCCCGACTTTTTCTCCTGAGTTGACGTGGCTGCACTATCCTTCCCGCTCTTTTTCTCAAGCGTAACATCAGCTCGTCACCCCAATTCTAACGAGCCCGTCCCATTACTCTTCCAAGAAAATGTAGGCAATACAGATACGTTCGGGAGGCGGAGCTTTTGTCCAGGAAATGACGTTATACGCGAGGCAGCATTCACGTGCTCAACGCCAGTGTGTTTCCTGGCTGGTGGGGGAGGGGTTTGGACAAGATGGCCGGATCCACAGGTCTGTGCTGAGATTGGGGTGGGGGGCTGTTTTGGGAGCGCTGAGGTGCTGTCGGTTAAAAGGGAGTCTTCCATCTTAAGGATCTCAGCAGGGACCTGAGACTAACCCTCGGTATGGCGGATGGAGGGTGTCAGTACAGCCCGGCTGAAGTTCCATCCCGGGGAAGACGGTGGAGAGGCCGCGGGGTTGGCGACGGGGCAGAGAGTCCTCCTGGAGGAGAACAGGGAGGAAAGTGACCGGGCTAGGAATTATTTCGCGGTTGCTTGTCCAGGGCAGGAGATGTGCCCCTCAAGGCAGCTTTCCGGTCTTGGGAGTGCGGGAAACATTTTCCTGGTCTTTGAATCATGTGGTGGAAACATGCAGGGTTTGGGAGGGTTTGGGCTCTCTGAGGTGAGCAGTTTTTTCGCATCCCCTTGTAGCTGAAATGCTGACAAATGCGTCTCTTCCCAAGGCCAATTTCAGCTCAAGAACGAGTTTTCTGTCGAATGTATAGAAATTTGTGACCGACAGGTGGGAGATAAGCGAATAAGAGACCTAAAAAAAGTTATCTTCTCTACCTTAGCATAGTATTCTATTGATGCTGAAGAATCTTGCTTTTAAGCATTTCTTATAATCTTACATACTTTCCTCCTGCCTCATCATCTGGGAAAGACTTCCTGCAAATCTCTTCTAAGAGATTTGTGATTTTAAGATTTTGCATACAAAATCAATTTTTATAAATCTGTTTTATTTCTAGGTTTTTTTTTTGTTTGGTTGGTTCTCTGCTAAGATAGAATGAGTGTTAATATTTGTACCCCTTTGTGTTTTTATCTTAGCATTACAGTATCCCTGCTTTTCTCTGTGCCTCTTGTTTGATTCTTCTGCATGACCCATTGTATTAATATCCAGTCCTACTAGGTATTCTCAGTATTTTGTCTCAGTCACCTTTTCACAGTGTGATGTAAAGAGAGTTTTTTCTTATTCAGTGAGAGCAAGCAGTAAGTCACCTATGGTGCTTTTGAACAGTGGTAAGGCACTTTTTTAGTGAGAGGGAGGGAAGAAACAAAAATAATTCAATGTGTGTATGTGTAGTAATCTTTCTATCTTTTACATTCTAAATGATTTCTAGTATTTGGATTAAATCAAGCCTTACTTTGGGCGTATAACTCATTATATTGCAGTTATATATTTGTTGTTCTAATGCCACAAATCATGTTATCACATCATCCATTTGATGCTCAAGCTGTCTAATTATGACTTCAGTCCATTGTTGATCATAGATTGGATTGATAAGTCAGTGAATGTTAATTCATAGTTACTTGAAAGATAATTTTGCTTTCTTAAGTTGCTTCAGAGCTTCCCATGGGTATCTGGCCACTATGGAAAGAGAATGCTGGGTCAGGAAGGCCAACAGTATTTCCCCTAAGAGGGTAATAGGTAAATGGGATACAATATCAAAATATTTCACCACAGTAAAATTTATACCCAGTAGTGGACCCACAAACAATCTCTTTCACCAGCTAAGTGCATAGGTCCCATGTATGATGTAAGGCTTTATGCATTGATAACTCACATTATTTTTTATCACAGGATTGATATCATTTTATTCTACCTAGCTACTTAGAATTAAATGAGGTTAATTCCATGTATCATTCATTGTAGTAATCTAATATTGAATACTTATAATATTATTGTAACCTTAAAATTTAATTATTGTCTTGTACATTCTGGAAATACATTTCATATATATCCATTTATATATATTTTTGTTGTATTAAATAAACATTAACCAGTTAAACCATTCAGTGAACATTCCCCACTCCCACCCTAGAATTTTAAATTTTGTCATGTATGTCATTCCAGATAGCATCATGCTATGGTACCATGAGGGTTGGGATGAATGGAGTTCTGAATTAAAAGAACATATTGGGATTAAGATCATGTTGGGAATAGCAGGCAAACTATATACTAAATAGATTACAAATATTTTCATGGTGTAAACATCCAGCTGTACTGGGAAATGCTTTTTACATTAGGATCTTAGATTATATTTCTCTGTAAAGCATTCTTCAATGATTGTATTTATGGGCAAAGATGAATTTATTATTATAAAGAAAGAATTAGCATGATAAGTGGATGTCTGAAGTATAGATGTACAGTAATTGTTTTTGTATGTTTCAGTGTTAATTGTGTATTTACCTTTCTCATTTGTATTAAGATTATAGAATGTTGCTCTTCAAAAATAAGCATTTAACATTAATTCTGTGATCTGAAATCAGTTTTACATTAGAGATTTTAATGCATAATACTTTTTTTGTTTTCAGTATTAAATTTATATCCTACAGCCCCCCAAACTGCAACAATATTAGCATAAAAATAAATAAGAGATAACAATTAAAAACAAAAATGTATCAATAAGTGCAAAAGTATCAGTAGAAAAAACCCCTATACTCACATTAACAAGCAAGTCATGTTTAAACCCAAATGTTTCCCTGAATTAATACAACTTTATCTGAAGATGGAAGTTGTCTCCTAGTTTTTCTAGGCTTCCTGGAAGTTATTAAACCATTAATTACCCCTGTTTATATGGGCAGCTGAAAATTAGAGAAGAGTCGGATAGGATTTAGGTAGTAATCCCAGGTTGGCAGCTAACAAATTTCCAGTAGATCATCAATATCTACTAGTTCATTCATTCATTTGACTTATAGACCGCTCAGTCTCCTGAAGNNNTCAGAGTGGTTTACATAGTAACTAGAAGCAAACATCCAGAGACAATAAGCAGTAAAACATAAATATGTAAAACCACTAAAGTTAAAACATATTATTTACACTGAATCTTGTGGTACTGCATTCCTAATTGAGGTCTCTCAACAATGTATGCATTCCTATGCCTACTTTGCTTTATAAAAAGAAAGCACAGTAATAGTTACTAATTAAAAAATAACTAGATTTTGTAAATAGACTTGGTACAGTATAGCCCTAGTGATTTGTCAGAACTGCCTAATGACTTGATAGTTGGAGAAAATTCAGGTGAGGTCCTAGGATACAATGTTTATTTTTATTAGGCTTACATCCCACCTTTCCTTAAAAGCTTAAGATGGTATATATAGCACTTGCTCATTTTTCTCCATCACACCCTGTGAGAAATTGATGGGCCAAAATTCATTTAGAGAGATTCGGTTGCTGAGGATGGACTTTTCACCTAATCCAGCTAATTACAATACTGTGTCTTTTTTTTTTTTTTTGTACAATGTTGACTTCAGTTATTTTGGGTATGTCTCACTGAATTTAAAAGGACATATTTCTGAATAAATAACTGTTTTAGTTACTACCCTTGAATACCATATATAAATTAAACCTAATTCTTGAGTATAAATAATATTTGCTTTATGTTTTGTAAAACCTGAGTCATATATTTATGAGTACTGTCATAGCAACATTTAAAAAGTGACATTTAGAAAAAGTCAAAATTAAATATTTACATATTTCCTTTATCAGTGCAATTCATGTTTTTATTTTAATCACGAAAGTAATTGAAATTGTCAGTGTAATGTCTTTAATGTCTTAAGTTAAATGTGGATACACAAAAATTGTCTGTTAGACACGCTTCTGTAATTCAATTTATTTATTTTGTCTGTGTACCACCCATTCTGAAGACCCTGGGCAGTTTATAGTTTCAACATATAATCTCTAAATATAAAGTGCATATAGAATGTTTTCAAATTATATAGAAAAAACAAGACTGCACTTGTAACTCCACCTTCACTTATAACACACCTTCCTTTTTGTGCAAGATGAAGTTTTCCTAAAGCCCAAGAGGGATGATACTGACTAAAACTCTTCTGAGAGGGAGTTCCATTACATAGGGTGGTTACTGAAAACACCCACTTCTGAGGCCCCATCAGGTGGCAATCCCATAGGGATAGAACCTGGAGGGAATTGACCTTTAGTTCTAGTTGGTCACCAAATGAATATAGGAGAAAGTGGTTCCTTGGATCACCAATCTGGAGCTATATAGGCCTTAAAGGTAACAACTATCACCTTGAATAATACATGGAAGTCAACTGGTATGAAATGAAGTTCCCAAAGCAGTTGGTTTACTGAAATATTTTGAGATACACCCATCACCGCTCATGCTGTTGTATTCTTTACCTTCTGTAGCTTCTGAATGTTCTTTAATGGCAGCCCTGTGTAGAATGCATTATAATAAACAGGAAGTGACTAAGGCATGAATGACTAAGCAGGGCTTCACAATTGGCACAGTGACATTAAGAGGGGTGAGGGGTAGCCACCATGGGCACAAATGTACCTTGCCTGGAAAAAAGTGTAGAAATGTGGACCTACCTACCCACCCTTTGTGTTGTTTGTGCTGAATTTGTCATTGGTGTAAACCTAGATCTTTCAGAGCACGGGGGCTTGAACACTTATGCAAAAAGCGAGTATCGGGTTTTTAATTTTTATCTGTTAGTTTGATGTTAGTGGACAGAATACCTATGCTGGTAATTTAGCATTGAAAATATACTGGAGCAAAATTGTTCTCAATGTAAATGTATGTATGTGTGCATGTATGTATGTATGTGTATATCTAAAAACTCATCATGACTTTCAAGGGGCTTGAATACTTTGCAAGCCACTGTAGGTGTAATTCTGCACTGATGGTTTTGTTGCCTCAGGAGCCACTGCATTTTGAACCACTGTAGCATTTGAGTTGTCTTCACAGGCAGTCCCATGAAGAATGCATTAGAGTAGACAAAGTGTATGGTGATCAGGTAATGAGACTCTGTCACTGGTATCTTGGTTAAGGTAGGAACACAATTGGTTCAGCAGCTAAAGCTGAGAGAAGGCCATTAGCCATAGTTTAAGCAGGAGTCCTCTGTCGGTGTGGATTCCCACTTAAGGACCAATTCCTTTGGGAGATTACTATTCTGTCGAGAGTAGATACTAGACAAGATATTTTTAAAATGCCTTGAAGTTTACTAGCAACAACCAAGTCAGTCTTGGTAGGGTTTGATTCGAACTTCTTTATCTCTCACTTGACCATAAACTCCCTCCAGGCATTGATTGAGGACTTCTTTGGCATCATCATCATCTAAGCCCAAGATAGCAATGTGTAATTTAGGTGTCATTGGCATATATATGTCTGCCCAATCAGCAGATGACCTTTCCCAGTGGCTGTTTATAGATATTAAATAGAGGAGAAAAAGACTTAAGTTTTGGGTAGCTCCCAAGGGCTTGATCATAGCTCCCCCAGCACTGCCAACTAAACCCATCAGCTTAGGCAGGAGCAGAACCACTGAAGTTACTCCCTAATTCCCAACCTGTGCAGATGGTACAGGAAGATATGGCTGATAGTATTAAGTGCTTATGACAAGTCTTAAGACGGGTGCACTTCCACAATCTAGGTTCTGATGAAGGTTGTCTAACAGACTAGTGCTGGGCCTGAAACCTGACTGGAAGGGATCAAGATAATCCATTTTCCCAAAATTCTCTGAGTTGAACCAATCCGGCCTTCTCTAATATCTTCCCCAGAAAGGGGAAGTTGGAGACTAGGCAAAAGTGGTCAAGAATGGCTGGGTCCAGAAGAGGATGCACTAATACTTCTTCAAGTCAGGTGGCATCTGTCCTCAGTCTCCCAGATCCAGTCAAACACACCCTGCCTGGTTGCCTGCAAATGCCAGGAATGACATGGATCAAACTTACAGGGTGGTAATGTTCATAAATAGATGATTTTATCCATTTCCTCAGACTCTATAAATCTCATTTAGACATTGTCCCATTCACGACTTTAAACTCTGTTTAATTGGCATCCAAACCAGAGCATATATAATAGATTTTATCCATTAAGAAACCTGCAGCTTGATCCAGCATGCCTGTTCACCCAACCTTCCCTGGAACATTCTGGGTTAAATGAAGTGGGTGGTTGATGTTGCCAGTCTTATTGGCACTGTGTAAGCTCAAACATGAACTATTTGCAGTGTTCAGGTCATCATTTTACACCAGCATTACTCCAGGCATCTCTTTGGTCACTTCATTTCCTTCAGCTCTTCAGGTCTGGGATCAGTACTTGGAGAAAGGTCCTGCTGAGAGCAATTGTATCAAGTGCTTTGACTGCAACAAAATTCCATAATTCTATTGGGCACAAGACAGATCTTCCTGACAGTATTAGGGATTCCCCTGAGCTGCCTATGGAAACCATCTGCAATCCAGATCTATTTGGGGTTGATCAAAGTCCTGGGTCCACCATTTCTTAAGACGTTCAAGGATATGATCCATAGTTTGACAAGGAAGTGATCTGAATCCAACAAAGGAAATATATTTATGTCCTCAATCTTCAGGTCTCATTGGTTTTTTACAACGAAATTCTAAAGTGATTTTTAATGAACAGATGATCTACTAATAAGTAAAATGAGACTAGCTCTAATTTTAATATTATTGCTTATATTGCTTTATTTCTTTCCAATAGTTAAAGTCCCTCGTAATTTTCGCTTGTTGGAAGAACTTGAAGAGGGTCAAAAAGGAGTAGGAGATGGTACTGTAAGTTGGGGCCTAGAAGATGATGAAGACATGACACTTACACGGTGGACAGGCATGATTATTGGACCACCAAGGGTTAGTGCTGCAAGTTAAATTTTATTTAAAGGAAACAATTTACATCATTTGTATTTGTGTGCTTGTGATCAGAGATTATTAACTCTGGTTTTATTCCACTCTTCCTTTGAATCTTAGTGGTATTTGTCAGCCAGCCAGGAGTCTCTGAACTAACAGAAAAAAATAATAAAAATTACTTTCCCTCCTTTGCAATTGATATAACTGTATTGTTAAACCAATTTAGAAATATTTCTGATATGCATGGGCCAATACATGAGAAAACTGCTTATAAGTTAAACACCTGTATATAGTATATATTTATTAACTCTGTAATGAGAACATATATTAAAAAGATGGTGCCTCTTGGTGGTTACTGCCTGCAAATTGGCAGAACCTTCTATTAGAGAGAAGAATTGGGATTCTCATTCTGGTGTGCAGGAATGAGAATCACGACAGGCATCATGTATGTGATCCTACCTTATCCACTGCATCCCTTGGGCTTCTGAATGTGTCTCGAGCTGAGTCTGAAGTACTGAATTCCATGGTGTGTTAACCATTGTATCTGCTTTATCTTGTTAGTAGTGTGTCATAGTATTATGTAACATTTTTCTATATCAGTATAATTGTGTTCTAAAACAGCACAATTTAAATAGCTTCAATTTACTGTCAAACAGGATAATTTAAAAATATAAAATTAAATAAGATATAAAAATAAGAAGCTTTAAATAAGATGCTGCCTGCACAATTATGTTTCATGACTTTTTGTAATTCTTGCATTGTTCATGTTTGATTAGTCATTTGGAGTATTATATTCATATTGGTATTTTTTCCATTTGAACGGAAAGCCATGTTGAGGCACATTGTTTAAGATTCTCCTAATCAACAGGTAGTGACTGAGGTTAAATAGGAGAAGAATATTCTATATTCACTGACACATGAGTTTAAACTGTCTTGTTCTACAGAATGGAAATCCCAGGATTGAACTAACTAAGGTTTGTGCAGTGGTGCTGAAGGAAGAATAAATGTTTTTAGCTGATGCAGAATACTCAGGATTAGAAAGATAAACACTATGTTAAAATACCATTTGCTTTGAAAAAATATTGCATCTGCAGATATTTTTGTTTGTTAAAATGTTCTCAAGGAGTATTCTGGAAGTACATATTAACACTAGTATAATTTTCTGCCAGACTCTTTAAAGGTTTCTGGGCATACTTGTCCAATACAAACCTTTATATTTTATCTTTATCTGGTCATATATTTAAGGAAATTGATACAGTTTCAAATGCAGCTATAATGAAACTTCAAATGACTTTGGACTTTTTAAAAGAAGTTCAAAATAATTGCTTACTAAAAGCTGTGGGAGAACAAGCCCTAAATTAATCTAATGGTAAACAAATATTGATTTATGAATAATTTTTTCTAAATTTAAAGGCACATACTTTGCATTCATTTTGAACTATTCAATTTTTTTTATTAATGGCCAAAGCTCTTTACCTATATTATTTCAATTATGATATAAGAAATCATCATTATACCTTGAATTCCAGAATCTTTGTGTAGATATCACCGAACTCCACAAGAATGTTGCAGTAAAATCAGTGAAGAATATATCATAGTACATTTGGTATTCATTGAGAAGTTCTTCTCCCTATTGTGCCAAATCTGTCAGATGTTGTTGGCAAAAAGTTTTTCTTTTTTGAACACTATAAATATATAGTATTGAGATATTATATTACTTAGATGCTTTTTGATGTTGAAGGAAATCTGCAGATAATCTGATTTCAAATTGCTTAGGCTTTAAAGATTAAATGAAACATTTTGAGCTGAGCTTTTAAATATATTGGATGCTAATATAAAAATGGAAAGAAAGGTATTGTAAGCCATTAATATCCAGGTCTAGTAAAATGGCCCATTTGCAACTTCAGTATGTGAAATTTTAAGAGTCAGCTCTATCTAGAACATACGAACTACAATAAAGCTGAGAAGAAACTATGGTATTGGTCAAATGTTATAAGGAACAGACACAAAGTTCTTGTTAGAGCCTAGTTAGTACTTGACTGGGAAGCGTAAAAGGATTCCCAGGGTTGTAGGCAAGCAGAAGGAAATTAATTTATGACAGTAGAATTTGAGATTATCATTACTGATAAATGTGTACAAATAGCAATCATAAAACAAAACTTCATACAATAGAGAAAATTGAGTTTAAAGGAAAAACCTTTGAATTTGGTTGAGTTATTGTAAATCGCCCTGAGATCTACAGGAGAGGACAGGATAAAAATCCAGTAATAATAAGAAGGAGAAGGAGGAAAGAAAGCAGGTGTAACTAGCCTTTTCCTGTTTTGAGATTTATCTCAAGCAGCATATTAGAAATTTATAAAAAATGATATCAGGTTAACTTTTTGTTTTCAGTATAGTATTTGGAATGATCCACACTTCTGATAAATGTATGGATTGTGTCAGTGATTTTGAGGTCAGGAGCTACATTTGATCTTTTCAGTGGCCTATCAAGGCCTGCATTCCAAAAACTGAATGGAGGCAGAACAAAGAAATGCTAAGTAGGATAAATTAGTTTAATTTAGTTTAATTTAAATGTGTGGATATTTAAATTGTGATTAAATACATTGAATGAGATTACTCCACATTTAGTTAATAATCTTCCTTTTCCATTACATTAATAAATACAGCCTGTGAGGAATTTTGATAGCCACATCAAAATTCGTAGGGGCTGCATGCAGCATATTTTTTTTTTTTTGCGTAAAATAGATTTTTCAAATATATGCTGATGATTTATGTTACAGGAATAAATATTTTTCATTTTCTAATTTTTAAAAATCTATGCCCAAATCATTTAATAATCAAACCATTAAAATAATCTATAATATAGACAATAATTCTCTGATGATTGTTACTCCTTGCATATTTTAGTCAGGTTAAATATATTGCTATTTTAGTATTAGAAGACCTTTACTTGTCCTAATTTACTTAGGAATATGTTAAATGTGCATTCTCTAATAGATTAGATTTGCAAAGATGTCTTCTGAGGTATGGTAATTCTTTGGTAAGACTGCAAGTGCAGTGCCTTGTAAAAAAAAATCAAGCTGAAGTCTATTAACCAGTTGATTAGGTTGAAATGAATTTTATATCAGATCGTAATTTCTGCTGCATCTGATAAGCAGGAATTTGCCAACCTTGAAAAAGCTTTCTGCTGAAATCTGTGGAAGTGATTGGTTGTCTTTATTTAGTATGATAGTGATGATTGATGATGATAATGATTGTGATTGCATATTAACTTTTATTATGATTAACTCTTCCTCTTCTCTGTTTACTAGACAAATTATGAAAACAGAATATACAGCTTGAAAGTAGAGTGTGGGCCTAAATATCCTGAAGCACCTCCAACAGTTAGATTTGTAACTAAAATTAATATGAATGGAATAAATAATTCCAATGGAATGGTAAGTTGGATGCAAGATGAGCAAGCTAGTTTAATTCGGTAGAAAAGTTCTTTATACTACTTTATAATTGTTGTATATTGATAATAACTATAAACACCTGCATCAATATAATTATTGATTGCAAAAATGATATGGAAATATTTGGTTGCAAATTCAAAAGTTGAAAAAATTATAAAATCAATTTGGTAGATACCCAGCAATATTAAACATTTGACTCAAATATAAAATTCTCTTACAGACCTTCAGTAGAATAGAGTGGGTTAGAGTCAACAGTTAATAATCAACAGTTCTTTTAATAAAGAGATACTGCATGTTTATATAAGTTATCTATCACAAATTAGTAAAAACAACTGAATACTGATGGGTGCTTGGAAGCAGTAAAGGTCTGGATGGGGAGAATCAAGTCCTGGTTCAATATTGACAGGACTAAACGGCTGTGGATCCTGGTCCTGGTACTGATCTTCCATCTTTGGACTTGAATGGGATTGCATTGCCTAGCTGTGGCTAGGAGGGCCTTTGCAAAGATTCATGTAGTGTGCCAGTTATTCCCATTCCTGGACTATGAAGCCCTCCTCAGAGTCATTCACACTTGGTCACTTCATTTCCGGACTGCTCCAAAGTGCTCTACTTCAGGGTACTCTTGAAAATTACTTAGAAGCTGTAGTTGGTCCTGAATGCAGCCACATGGGCAGTTATGGCAAGTTGCAACATACCCATATAACACTTCTTTATAAATGTACTGGTTTTCTGAGGTTTCCATGTGTATTTCAAAGTGCTGGCTACCACCTTTAAAGCCTTGAATGACTTAGGGCCTAGTTTTCTGAGGGACCATCCATCTCCTGTAGCTTCTGCCTGTTCAGTATGATTGGTATTTGGCCAGCTTTAGGAGTCATTAGTTAAATTGTGGCAGATAGCTGGTCCCTGAAGTGGGCTTTCACTGTTGCAATACTTGCCCTCTGAAATAGTATCTCCCCCTATGGCCCCCACCTTTTCTGGTTTTTAAAAAAGACCTAATTTATCCCCAGGCCTTGGGGTAGAGGTCTGAAGTGTGTCTGGTTTTGCCTTCTACCTTTTCACTTTTGGTTATGGTTGTTCTATTTTATTTTATATTGTATAATTTATAAACTGCTCAGAATTAATATGGAACCGGGGGACTTAGAAAAATTAATAATAAATACACAAATGGGGGCACAATTAATGGAACTTCTTCTTAACCATGGCAGCTACCTGTTGTCTCAAATTGTGTCCCGCAAATGTCAGGACACTGCTGAATCGTGTAAGATGTAGAATGAAAATTTCCTAAAATCAGACTGAATCTATCTTTGCAAGCTAAAGCCCATACAAATTTAACAGAGTTCTGTATCCTTCAGAAGTATGTTTAGGGGAATTTGATGGAGGAGAGGCTAGTGTAGATGTATATGTAAAGATTACTATATTTATTTTACTGCAATGTACACTGGCTTTCTGTTTTAAAAGCCAACAGTTACACATGGAATTGCATGTGTAATTGCAATGAACATAAAGGAATATCAGCTAATATTTGCTATATAATCCCAGAAAAATGAATTAGTGTGTTTTTATATTTACTACATTTGGGGGGCATTTACATGAAAAGTTCTTATTGAGATACTATCAGCTGTAATTTCTTTTATGTTGTAATGATCAATAGTTTCCATTTTTATTATTTATAAGTTAATGCAGCAATTTTAGTATGAAACCATAGATATTAGCTGGTGTTCCTATTCTCTGAAAACTCCATGCAAATTGTTGCCATCATTTTGGAATCTATTCAATGTTGTGTTTAAATGTTTTGATTTTTTTCTTTATAGGTGGATGCACGAAGCATACCAGTGTTAGCAAAGTGGCAAAATTCTTATAGCATTAAAGTTGTACTTCAAGAATTAAGGCGTCTAATGATGTCCAAAGAAAATATGAAGCTTCCACAACCTCCAGAAGGGCAAACTTACAACAATTAATTTTAGCTGAATCCCAAAATTGTCTTAAACAACTTCTACTTATGTTATTGTCTTGATTCAATCCCACAATGCAAACCACCCACATATGAGTTTCTGTTGGTATATATGGTCTGGACATTGAAAGAATGTGTGTGTGTGTGT
>JAJFZI010026420.1:0-11276 GCA_022379055.1 Anilios bituberculatus
ATGTGTTGAGGTTGGCATTCACAAAAGCTGCCACCCCACTGGTGGGGTTTATACAACCCAAACCAAACACACACGATGGTTTCGTGCATCAGGCCAGGGCAGACGGAGAGTGGAGAGAGACATCATGTCCTTTTCCTTCCTAGCTACCTCGGGATCGTGTGCTGCTGCAAACCCCCCAGGGGGTGCTTTTAGGCCCAGTGTCCCCTTCTGACAGTGGCCTCTACCAGTGCATTGGCACCGAAAACCGCTTCCGCCACACCCTGCGTCGGCTTCGTCTGCACGTGCTGCCAAGGGCTTTGCTGGAGGGGGCCCTTACCGCTGAGGCGGCTCCTGCCCTGGGAGTGTGTGAACAGCTCAGCGGAGCCAAGGACCAGAGCGGCCGCCACTCCCATCCCGGACCTGGCCTGTGGGGTTCTTCCCAGCAGCACTCCCTGAACTGGACCCGCAAGAGTCCCCATCACTCCCGCCGCCACCGCCACCGCTCCAAGCCGTGGGCAGGAAGCCATTCTCCACCTCGAAGCTGAGCCAGATGGGAAGCGGCTGAGCTTTGACATTCCAAGGGACTCTTTGTGGGAGCTGAGATGGAGAGAAACCTCTTTGCTTCCTCCAGATCCGAGGGACAGGGATAGTGCTAACCGAGTGTGTTTTGTGGTGTGCAGGACCGGGGCTGACTGGCTCTTTCCACAAAGGGAAACGTGACCAGTGCTGATCGCAAGGGCTCTAACTTAGGATTATTTTACAGTGTTTATTCCCAACCCTATTCCACCCTCTCATATCACAGAAGGAAAACTGGGGAGCTTCCTTCAACATTATCACCATCATTTTATTAACCCTATGCTGCAGCAGCAGGTAGCAGAAAATAAAATACGAGTTTATTTTCTAAACACAACGGGGAAAAGGCCATTCTGAATTTGTGAAAGGAAGAACTTTTCCATGCAGAGGGAGCCAAAGGTTACAATTAAGCAGCCCCACAGTGACTTTAAAAGAGGGCAATGATAGCAAAGAATTTCGGGGTTTATCCTAAGTACTGCCAACAGCACAGAACTCCTTGCTGGGGGAAGCATTCACACTCTTCCTGTTTTCATCCAGCTTGTAATCAAATAAGCAAAGACAGAGAATGGGATGCACTGCAAATGCTATGCTGCTATTAATTACAGCTGTTGGCTTCTTTGGACTTAGCATTTGGGTCTATGGTAGAAGGCGGCTTTCTTGTGCGCCTTGCGATGCTATATTCGCTTCTTTCTGGTGATAAGAAACCTGCTGATCATCAGAAAACAATTACCTCTTGTCCTGCTGCCTTGATGTTCTCAGAAGAATCAGCAACAGCTTCTGTGTTAGATCAAGCTGAGCTCCATCTACAGTTAGTCCATGCTAAAAAAAAACAGACCTGTCTCCTCCCTTCCTGAAACCACATTGAAATTTTATTGACTCAGCACTGTTGATAGGCTCTGCTGGCTTTCTTTTTGCAGAATGGATGTCTCACTTTTGAAAAGCCACTGGAGCAGGGGATCACCATAGAATTGCAGAGGACGAAATGATGAGAAACTGTTGAAGCTCTTTCCCAGCCTGCTTGGAATTTCATAATCTAGAACCAGTTGCTGACAACTTGGCAATTCTACCTTATTTCTCCTAGAGCTCATTTCTTTAATGCAACAAGCCTTTAGATGTCTTACCAGTGCATTTCTCCTAGGTTGATAACTGGGTACTGAGGCATGGGAAGATATCGTCCCTAGTCATTAAGCTTTCCAAGTAAACTTTGGTATGAGATCTTGTGGAATCTGAGACCATGAATTTAAGATCTCTTACAGAAGCTATGCTAATTTTTCCTTGGCTTTTCCAAGACTGACAACCCCCTTCAGGGTAATAATGCTGCCTACAAATATACAGAAAATGCATTTTTATAAGTCATACATTTTAGCCAAAATGTTCATATTAAAATTAAGAAATCTTGGTTAAATAATATGCAGTCCAGTTGATATTTTGTTAACTTTCCAATTGTCTGAACCATTTGTTCCTAAGACTCTTGAGGTTTTTTTCTGCAGCTTTTCGTCACTGGCTATTAGTGTATTTGCAATTCTCTAACTCTGACAATGTCCATCTAACAATTTGAGAAAACAGACAGGACAATCTAGAAGAGCAACTATTAGTAATGCAAATCTTTCACACTACACTCACTGAGAACCATGATGCAAGCACTCAGGCTCTGACACAAAGAAAGGCTTCCCATTATTCTACACTTGCACTCCTACACAGTAGGAAATTAGAAGACCAACAACCACACGATGCTCCCAACTGACCACGTAGCCTTCATCCCACAATCCAAGTAAATGTGTTAACCTCCAAAGTTTAATAATAATAAAAAAAACATAATACAATAAAATAACACTCCCTTCCCTACCCCCAACATCCCACCCTCCTCTGGTGGAGAAAATAAAGGAAAACACTAAAAAGAGAAAGACAAAAGATTTTTAGTGTCAAGAGCCTGAGGCAGCTTTGGGGTGAGACTGGAGTAGGGGCTGGAGTGGAACTAAAATATCCCTTGCCTTTTCCACCACCCTAAAGAATAAAGTGGTTACGCCGATTCTTATAAAACCCAACAGGTACCAGGAGGATAGGTGTGTCTAGGGAGAGCTGCCCTTCTGTCCAACAGGAGGTGCTGTATCCTGGAAATGCTGGTACAAGGAGTAGGATATTCCCCTCAGAAGGGCCTCCAACTCCTTTACTGCCCGAAGTGAGGAGCTGGGACACTCCCAGCACATTCAGCTACCACCCAGGGCAGGTCTACGCAAGGCTCAAGTCCTTCTAGCAACAAGGTGATGTCCTCAGCTGCTTCGACCAAAGAACGTGGGCCGTGCAACCTCTCCCCCTTCCATGGGATCAACAATACAAAAGGAGGAAAAAAGAAAATATTACATCATCTGAAAAACAGTCTGGTGCAGGGCCAATAAGGGGGTGGGGGCAGTTGCAGCCCGCAGCTTCTGGGGCTGCCGGCCTCCCCCTGCAGAGTGCTAGTCGAGCCAACAGGATCACCTGGGGCTGCCAGAGTCCCTTACAGTGCAGTAGAGTCCAGGAAGTGGAAATCCAGGCATCTTTCAGCTGTCACAACTGCTGGGAAAAAGCAATTAGGAAGGGAAAAAATTCATTAAAAAAACACAAACACACCCATAAAAACAGAGCGTCCCCTGAAGACCATCACAGCCATCTTCTCTACTTACTCCAACTCCATTGTGGCTGCAATCTGTGCCTGCTGCAGGGGAAGCCCCATCCTGGGGCAGCCCTGGGTCTGCCCCCCGGATCTTCTTTGGCTCTAATTCCTCCTTGGGCAGGGCTGGGTAGTCACCACGCTCTGTCTTGCGTTTCCGCCGTCGCTCCGAGTCCCGGCCTCGTCCACGGGTGATGCGTCTTTCTGCCTGCTCCAGCTGGAAGAAGAGAAACCAGACCCTATAAACTAAGCCTCCCTACTGGAGAATGTATGTGGGATTGTATATACTCTATTGACCTAACAGCCTAATTGTAGATCTTTTTTAAAAAGCAGTAATTATATATTACTGGCAATTGCAGTTGTAATTCTTGAATGTTGAGGACTCCACTGAAAATGCAAAAAATCCCCAAAACTTTGAAAGAGGCTTCTATGACCAAACTAGCTTTTGTTTACCCTCATTCCCCATCTTTCAATTGTTCCTGAATTTTAGCTGAAGGCTTACAAAGGGATTCTCCACCATGTAAACAAGACCAAAATTGTAAACATTTATGGAACAGAGGCTACAGTGAATGAGCATATTCTTGAGGCAGAATACAGCCAGCAGAAAGCTGAGTGCCAGGATGCTGCCAGTTTGTTTCTCTTTAGAGGTTTAGAGAAAACAACTGTTGCAATTACTGAAAAAGACCATTACACAGAGATATACTGAGATAAAGGGGAAAAATGATCTGTCCCTAGACTCTTTCACTGAGAACTCCATACAGGGAATGCTACTGATTTCAACATCAGAATTTATGTCTTCCAAAGATTTGTATCTCACTCTAATTGTATGACTCTGGGCAGCTAACAGCAGAATACAAAACATCAACACTAAAGATAGATCAAAATCATGAAGAAAGTGCTGGGAATGAACCAATCATCCAAGAATGACAAATCCTGACATTCCCAGGGCTTGTGCAAAAAGCCAGGTCTTTTGAATGCTGGCAACAAGGGATCTCTTGCCGGGGTAGCCTCAGCCTCAAAGAGGGAATCTGCAGAACCCCCCCATCCTGTGGGACTGGATCAGGCCGATTCTAGGCCCTGCAATCTGAAGAACTTTACAGATGACTATCAGCACCTTGAATCAGTAGCGTATTTCAATCTCCCTAATTGTAGTTCTGCTCTTTGTTAAAAGCCTTCGCTGCAGAATGGTGTTTAGGGCTGACTGCACCGAATGCTGTTTCGTGCTAAGGCAGAATGCAAATTGAACTTTTCCGAACGACTGCAGCTTTCATCATTTTTGAGATCTGGTTCTCATCTGCACCGAGCCCCAAAGCCACCAATAAAAGGGGCAAATATCATGGCCAAAAAGACATTCACAGAGGAAACAAATCCACAATCAGCCCTAAACACTATTCTGCAGTGAAGGCTTTTAACAAAGAACAGAACTGACCATCAGAATGACACTCACATCCAACAGCTGGTGGAATTTCTCAAGCTGGGGAGAGCAGGAAGCCTGTAGCAAGCGCCAAATGCTCTGGCTCTCATCTAGTGTCACCTCAAGAAGGTCCCCTTCCATTAGCAGCTCTTCCAAGGATAGACGGATAGTGTCTGTCAACTCCAGGACGGGGCCCTGGAGCCGTGGCAGGTAAGAGCAAAGCATCTCCAGGTCTGTAAGAAGAGCACAAAGATAAACTGAGGACAGCAAAAAGAACCCAAATCCCTTGTTCCTCCAAGAGAGTAGGAAATAGCCAAAGGGATGGTGAGGCCACCTCCAGAGCATAGAACGCAAGGACGGATACCTGAGGCACAGGAGCTGTTCTTTTCTGGAGCAGAGGCATCTCCATTCTCTAAGGAAATCTGGGTGAAAGGAGAGAACGGTGGAAAGGACTTCAGCGCCCCAAATGCAATTCCCATTATGCCCCCCCCTCCTCTACCAGGAGATGGCAGGGACACGGGCTTTGTCAATATTGGGCAACATAAAAGATCCTGTTCTACACTGCACTTAAGGCAGGACTTTCCAAACTGATATGAAAGAGTCAAGCTCCTCAAGAAACAAAACTCCCAATAGCTGCAAAGAAGTTAACTTGGGGAAACAAATAAAAGATGCAAAATAGCCATTGCAATCCATAGGAAGGTTGAGTGAATAACAAACTGGGATAAAAGGCAGCCAGGTGTTGGACAGGAGCAAGTTCACCATCAGCTGCGGAAGCCTGTTCGAGTGACTTTGCTAGTCAGATGCTTAGCTCGCTCTACCTCACAGCGTTGTTGTGGGGAAAATGGGAAGAGGGAGTCCTATGCAGGCTGCCTTGAGCATACACAGAAAAAGCAACACGCAAATAAATAAGCAGAAGAGAGACCAGGTATCTTGGGAATGGAGGGATGGATTAATCAAGAGAAGAGGGAGGAGCAGCTTTCTAGGAAATAGGAACTGTGGGTTGGGGGGGGGCAAAACTTGAAGATGGCATTTAGAAGACAGTGGAACAAAGTAGACAATGATCTGAGAAACCAATGAACTAGTAAACAAAGGTTGAGACAAAGCGCAGAAAAGTCCCAGATAGAAGAAAATCTGACACAGGAAGAAAGTGAGTAGGCTGATAAACTGGATTTTGAGAAATTCTGCCTGTATGGTATCTTATTATTAATGAAATGTTATCACCATGACAACAAAGGTGAACTTGCAAGGCAGAAGAAGATCTGGGCAGACCTGCATGTTTACTAACATGTTCACAGGCTGATCTGGCCAATTCTTAGAACAGGCACAAGGCTTTAAACCTCTTAGAATGGGTACAAGGCTTTAAACTTCCAGCAAAACGCTGGAGCCGCCAGAGTTTTGTTTCTTACACGCCTTCACAGAGATGCTTTTATAAGGAAAGTAACGGGCCTTTCCCACTCCTGTCAAAACGTGTCAAAAGCTGCAAACGCAATAACTTCTAAACCAAGCATTCACTGTGCAGCTCCAAGGCTCACACAGCATCCTCACAAAGATCCCACGGTGAAAACGGCAGCTTGCCTCGCATTCCCCTTGGAGGGCTTTGCCTCCTGCACTCACCTTTGTTTGTTCATTGCAGCTGCTCTCTCTGAGTGCACCTGTATCCTTGGTGGAGTCCCCAAGCAGTCGCTGCCGCAGCTCCGCTAACTGTTCCAAGGCCGCAGCCACATCAGAGGAGGCTAGCAGCTGGCGGGCACGGTCCTGCCACATAATGGCTCGCTCAGTTAAGCACTGGAGGGCTTCTCCCTCAGGGAGCCGGACAGGAAGCTTCTGCAGAGCTACCAGCAGAGCCAGGATGGTTTCCAGGCGGGGTCGTCGGGAGCGCTGGCACAGGGGACAGAGGAACTTGGCTTCCCACTCCCACCAGGCTGGAGAGGGCCGGGGGCTGCCGAGGTGGGGCCAGGCCACACAGCTGCTGTGGAACCAGTCCTGACAGAGTTCACACTGCAACATGGCAGGGATCGGAGGCTGGGCACACACACAGTACTGGCTCCCAGGTGGGCTCTGACTTGAAGGCTTCGGCTTCTGGGCATTTGAGCGGCGTAGGCATAGGATCCCTGCTTTCTCCTTCTGCTCACCTTCTTTGAAGACCAGGATCTGTCAGCACAAGAGGAAGGTTTGTCACTGCGTGGGCTCTTCCTAACCAACAAAGTTTACTGACTCCAAAAATGGCTTTTGAGACAATCAGCAGTCTTTGAAACAGAAAATCCGTCCTCCCATTTCTCTCCATTTGCCCAATGTTCTTAATGCTAGCCTCAAAAAAGAAGTTCCCCTGATCTGAATTCTGGCCTTGGCAATCTCTAAAGCTTGTTCAAATGACCAAACAGAAAGCATTCCTTCTCAAAACAGCCAATCCTGATGAATACTGTTCCAGAAAGAGTCCTGGAAAAAAGCCCTGCGCTTCAATAATCCTAACACCCTTCCCAAGCCAACTACTCACAACAGAGCCGGGGTCCCTGAGGTCTTGTGCTGAGAGGCCCAGGCTCTCTGTGTCCGACTTGTACAGGCCTGGCTCCTTCTCGCGTTGCCACTTGGTGCGCTTGACACTGTCTGAGTCAGCGTCGGCGCAGGGGCACAGCACCTGGCAGAAAGACATCCAGAGGTCAAGAAGAACCTTTCCTTTCGTCTCCTTGTCTACATTCAAAAGGCATCACTAACCTCAAGCAAGGTGTAGCAGGAGTTCTTTTTAAGGAAGGTCTTGGAAGCCTTCTCCCTCCACGAGTGGGCAGTTGCTACTTGTAATTCCAAGTGATGCAATTCCTCCAAGCGCACTGGCAAATCCCGACCCACAGCCACAAGTCCTTCCAGGTCATCCAGGCAGGGATAATGGTCCCCATTCTGCAAAGAAGACACAGTGCAGACTAGAGTACTCTGGAGTTAAACAGCCAAACTCGCAATCAGTTGCCCAAGTCCTCAAGGCTCCAGCCCACCTGGATCTCCTCCACATCGGCAATCCAAGCCTGGGCCTTAGCAAGCGCCTCCTTGAGTGCGAGGATATTGGGAAGGTGCACTGGGATGTTCTCTGCCTCCTTGATGATGGCTTCCAGTATAGCTGGCAGATGCTTCTGCCTGCAAGGGAACAGGGATGGGAGCATCACGGGCTTCGCTTTGCCAAGAGGTGCAACTTCTGCACCACCTCCTCCTTAAACTCACCTGGCCTCCAGGCACATCTGAGCTTTTTCCTCCCACCGCTGGGCAATGGTAAGCAGTTCCTGCAGCTCCGCCATGGCCTTGTCCACAGCAGGACTGGGGGCAACCCCACAGCCTGAGGTAATGAGTGCTCTCATGACAGCTAGCGTCACCTTAGCCTGGGGGGAACGCAGGGTCTGCTTGACCTCTTCTAGCCAGACCTGCCTCTCCAGCAGCTCCATCTCCGGCACCTCCACCCCCAGCCGGGTTCCTTGTGCCCGCAGTTTATGCAGCTCTGGGGAACTGCCCGCCAGATCCTGCAGGGCCTCTTGAACCTCCACCTGGAAAGCTTCCACCTTCTCCAGCACACCCTAGAATGGGAGGGAGACCCGTCAGAGCCCAGTGATTCCCTCCGGTGCCAGATGAATTCACCCGTTAATTGCCCACCTGGACCTCCTTTATCTGGTGCATGGCACAAGGCAAGTTGGTCATTTGCTCTAGGAAGGCACGTAATTCCTCTACTGTCATATGGGCTGAAGGTTCCCTGAAAAAGCAAGCAGGAGAAAGGTGGGAAACATTTGGTACAGATTCAGGAAGTCCTGTCCCAGCCTAAAAATATAAGACAAACAAGGAGGGAACCTTCACACAAGCCTCCCTGAAAGGAGAATTAAGTCAAGAAAGGGACCCTTTCAAAGTCTTCACAGAATGATTTAAAGCTGGACCAAAGGTTACCGAGTAGAGCATCTTTTCCACATGAAAACTGGCTCTCTATCCTTACCCTGTTTCCTGGATGCTTATGAGACCCAGGGCCTCCGAGACACACTTCTCGGCTTCACTCAAGCAGGCTTTCAGTCGATGAAGCAGCTCATTCTCAGGGAAGTTCCTCTCCCGGGCCTCCGACTCCAGGGCACGCAACTCCTCCAGGGCTGCAAAAAACAGAGAACATAGGAGGCAATCCAGCCCTATCTATTTTTCCAGCTGTTATCACCTCCAGAGAAGAAGCAAGACAGTGAATCCTGACATCCTGGGGTTTGATCTGTCAAAAGAGGATAGTCCTTCAGCTCCATTACTTCTCATGTTCCCAACTGAATAAGAAGTCAAAGCACTTCTCTAGGCCCCAGTGCTACCACCTCCATCTTTTAAATACTTCCTCTCCCAAACACAGGCTCTTTTGCTCACATACTCCAATACCAATTCTGCAAGGCCTTCAGAGGACTCATCCCCAATTAGACTAAAGAAGCCTAGGATGGGACCACTTACTTCTCTTGCGTCCATCTTCCACTTCCAAAGCAATGCGAACCTTGTTGGCCCACATGTCAAAGCATTCAGCCCGGACCTTCAATTTGTGTAACATAGCTGGAAGCTCATCCAAGGTGTACCGATACCTAAATGGAGGAAGGACCTATCAATGTACTCTTAATGGGAATTTCTTAAAGGTGCCAGTGCCATAAAGCAGCATTACTACTAAAGAACCCATTTCACTGATAATTGTTTCACACATTGTACAAACCATTAATTCTGATTCTGACTTATTAAACTGCCAGAACCTAATCATGGTGGTTTGTAACCACACAGTAGATTAAGGCATAGTGGAGTGGGTGGAACTAGCCACTCCACTCTAATATAAACAAGCAAAAACATATTCCCCCAGTTTTCCTACACAAGAATGAAATCCGGGCCAAAGATATACTATTTTGAAAGTCATCAACAAGCTTCTTTACCCACCCATAGCTTCCAACCTGAAGCTAAATTTCAACTCAGCCTTTGGCATAAAAGTCTAAGAAACAGAGGCACAAACACTTTTGAAACACATGCTAGTTCTGATATCATTCAGACTGTTGCCAATTTATGTGCTACACGGAGAGCTACGTTGAATTCATTGTATTTATTTCACTTTCATCCTGCCTCCTCCTGAAGGACTCCAGGTGGCACAATACATATGCTATGAAAAATGCATACTGGGATCTGTGGTGAGGGCGTTAATTTTAATTTGCTTTTTATACGACAGCTAGAACCAGATCCCTGCCACTCACAGAAGCAGCACTAGGACAGCTCTTCCCAATCCTTCTGGACTGGCAGTCTACAGGGACGGCCCCTCTTCAACTTTCCCACTGTTAACCTCTTTGCAAGGTTCCTCGACCCAACTGTATCTTGTTTGCCAGTGGTTGGAGGCTAGAACTACTTCAGGATCTTCTTGGACGTGGAGGGCACACCCAGAACCATATGAGACATAAATCACTCCATTCACCCACCGGCAGCTAGAGATCAAAAGCCTCCATTTTCCGACTGACCTGAGGTACTGCCTGCTGCTCGGGCACTTGCAGAGGTCATTGATGTGGTAGAGGCAGACGAGACAGTTTGGGCAATCGCTGCATGCCAAGGCGGACAGGAAGCAGGTGGTCTTGCACTTGTCGCACTGGCGCTCGTCATCCGGCAGCAGCTCAAAAGCCTCCCGCTCTGCTTCAGTGATCCCCTGGGGCAGGAGGGAAACCCAGTGAGTTGCATGGTCCTTCCTGACTGCCTCTGGCCTCCTTCCCCAGCCTTATTTTACCCCTACTTTGTCAAGGAGAGCCTTTCTCAGTTTACGCTCCTCTTGCACCAAGATAAACATCTCCTTGTGCACCGCAGCAGCCAAGTTCAGATCTAACTTTTCCGGGCAAGCAGCCATTTTGCAGATGAGCTCTTCATGAGAGAAGACACAGTAACGGCGGAGGCGTCGATAGTGCTCGATGCACTGGCGCCCAGCTGGCAGCTGGAAAAGAGGGAAAAGGAAAAAGGGCATTAGGAGAAGTGTGGCTCCCAGGAGTTCTAAGCAGGACTTTTTAGAGCTTGGAGCCGTAAGCCGCCAGTCCAATTCTCCACCCTTGAATCCCACAGTGCTCTTTTACAGAATTAAGAACAAAGCTTCTGAAGTTATAAACATACCCAGTCAGCAGTGCAAAAATTGACAGCTTCAGCAAAGTTATACCCCTGGTTGAAGCCGCTGTGATAAGCTCGAGGGAAAGTAATGACAAATTCTCCGGCGCACTGATTGGTCCGGACCACCTTTGGATGCAAGAGGAGAGAACCAATGAGGTCAGGGACTCTAGCTAGAGGGGGGAAAGGGACACCTAAGCACACCAAGGGGACATACGGGGACACCATGGGCCATGAGCGTGTTGGGGTTCATGAGGGTCACCAACTGGTGTAATAAGTCCGGCTGGCTCTCAAAAAGCTCCGGGGTCAGTTTCTTCATGACGTCTTCGAGGTGTTCAGCTGCAAAGGACGGGACACCATACCAGGTCTTAGGTTCACCCCTAGGGGAAAAAAGCTCACGTCAAGAAATGTGGCCCCAAATAAGGAACAAAGAGTTCTCTCTGCATGTTGCTTGACAACAAGAGCAAACCACCTCCATCTGGCTGAATACATCTGTGGCAATGAAGGGCAGCAGCAGATCGTTAGTCCATGCCAGCAAATTTCTGTAAACCGCTCTGAGTC
>JAJFZI010026458.1:0-10676 GCA_022379055.1 Anilios bituberculatus
GTGAATTTTCCTCTAATGATTCCTCTGTTTAGCAGATTAACAATCAAAGTATTTGGTTTCCAATATATTTAGCTGTAAGCTTATTTCACTTGTAATTTATCTCCTTGGGTGAAATTTTGATTGAATTTGTTGAATTTTTTATATGATATTCTGCTAAAACATCAGTGGGCCTCTAAGCTATAGGGACATATTTGTTCTAATTTCAAAAGATTCAAAACAAAAAGAGGTCATAGTTGCACAAATATAGCATCTCTGTAAAGCAGCCACACCTTTCCCCAGGATCATATTGAAACAGTTGTGGCCTGCCAATACTCCAAAGTACCTTTAAGAAAAAAAATTCTTATGAGTTTCTGAAGAGTGCTATGCATTACAGTGCACTTGATAGTTGATATAGAGATTTTAAGTATTAAGATTTTTGTTACATATATATAAAAGGAGACTAGGTATTTTGACCACTGAAGATAACATCTTGAACTGCAAATGAAATTTCACTCAGGGTTTTCCAAATTCACTCAAGGTCATTTGCCACATGGAAAGAAAGAAATTCTCTGTGAAAGAGGTTATTGTAAAACCATTTGTCCCATTCAAGCATGCAGATGTTTTATTAAATAGTGTGATTTATTGAGCATAATACATAATGTTATAATGTCGTTCTGAAACACAATACAAATTTCACCCCGTAGTTAAAAAAAGGGGGAAAAACCCCAACCTTGGTTTGTGGGATACACAGAAAAAATTACATTTAATTTACAGTACAGATGTGTTTTACACAATTGCAAGTCATTCACTACCAAAAAAAAACAGCATTGAAATCACCTAAACACTGAAAAGAATGTTTAGTTTCTGCATTTCAGAGAAAATGTTAATAATATTTGGTGCTAGGTGGCCTAGCATTATGCAAAACCTTACCAAATTCTAGGGAAGAGGAGGAAATAACTTATGTCCTGATCATTGATCACAGGTGTTCCACCTTACTATTTCTCTCATATGCTTTCAAAACAGTAGCATGAAAGACTGAATGTTTAAATCCCCAAATGGACTCTTAAATTTGCAATTTAGAACAGAGTTGTTCCTTATAGAAGAAACATGGGGCGAAAGGGTTAGTGGTAAGGCTGTCATAGCTATGAAACAATACCTCTTAATGCAATCTAGGACCACCATTAGAACCTTTGAGTGTAAGGCGTGGAGTTTGCATTCAACACTCCATTGATCAGTGATCTATGTTTTCTTGCTGAGTTGCTATTTGTGTTTTCAAATAAAGGCAGATCACCATTAAAAGCTATTCTACAGCAACACTTTATGACTTCTGACATTTGTCAAGAAAGTAACATCTATAAATGTAATTTAAACATTCAGTTAAAGTGAATGCAGGAAGGATTAAAAAAATTAAGTTGGCAGCTATGACCACTTTTTAAAAATGTATGTCAACATCCCATGGATTACAAAGGGATGGGGCTTTGATTGTGACTACCATCAACTTTTTTGACTCTCCCCATGTTTGATCCTGTGAACAATGATATTTTGAGAAGTAGGAATTGGTACAAATTGTTCTTAATTTAGATCAGTATTAAATCCCAACATTATTTCTGTACAGACTACAAAGATAGTTAATCATTTAAAAAATAATTGAGTATAGAACGTAAACTTTTTGAGTTATTTTCAGCTTTGTTAGTGTCCACTGCACACTCTCCATGATGAAGCAAGTCTGGGAATACTTCACCATTGTCTAGCATGCCATAGACGAAAGTCAGCACAGAAGTCAGCAGGAGCAATGATCATCCCAATGGGGATAATGTTCTTGCAGAAGAAGCATTCATTCACGGAAGAATGAAATGACCCTGGGGTTTCAGGAGAACCGTTTACGAGAATTACAGTGGAAGACAGTCAGGCAATGAGAAGAAAGGACAGATCAAATGAAAATGGATATTAAAATAATGGTTTTCATACTTATAATTCTTTAGTGAGGTCAAATACAACTATCATAGGGAAGGAGGGGAGGGAGAGAAAATCTCATGATTTTTCATGTTGAACCCTCATCATGGCTACATTTTTATAGAAATCTGAGGACAAAAGTAAGATGGTGCAATAAAAGCTTCAGTACAATAATAATTGCATGGGAGCTTCTATATATATCATACATAGCTTTTATATATATCATTTTGGTGTGGGCCCATGGATCCTCTGTTGCCCTTAAGTATTATGATAATCTATTTTCTTTATTTTTCCAAGTGAAAAACTGATTAAAGGGGTGAGCACTGATATGTTACCTTTGTTCCTGCTGGTTTTTCCTTGGGTAGGTCTCTGAGAAAACATACTGCCCTCCCCGACACTCCCAGTATTTCAGAGGAACATGAATTTTAAACTTTCACAACTGGACCAAGCCAATCAATTCACAGTTGTGGGTGAACAGTATGTACTTCTGTATTTCTTATCCACATTGATACAAATGAAGGCTGATCCAGTGCTCTGAAAAGTGATATGTATTTAGGTGTGATGCTTCTTACATAATAAACACAGCAACTGGTATAGATAAATTGTTTTAGATTGGGAATAGGGGTAAATTATATATTTTAGTATGGCATAAATGGAGAAACATATATCTTTCATTCTTTGGTGGAATCGATAATCAGGTAAAGATACTTCCATTAAATATACATTCATGTAGACCCATATAGCAGTTTCTTAAATTTGGTTAAATATTTGCAATAGTTTTACTTAAAAATGTGAAATTATAGGAAGCCACCATTTTTTTAACAGATAGCAATAACTGAAGAAAGTTGCTTTCTTGGAAATAGCATTTTGAAAATTCTTTTGGACAATGAAGCAAAAAAGAAATTTAAATGGTATAGTCTGATCTTACAGTGCAACATTTTATGTTGTGACTCTGAGACACTTAATTTTAGGATATGGGATACTGTGGCAGGATTTGCATGTGCGTCAAAAAAGTTGAGATGGCATTGGTGAGGCACGGTGGAAGCTCTGCCCCTTTCTAATAGGAGATATGTTGTGTAAAAAAGAGGTCTCAGTTGCCATCTTGACCAAGGACGTCCCAAGGGTGTGTGTCATCTGGTGCAGGAGTGGAAGTCGCAGGGTGGGGCTCAAGCAGAAAATGCAGAAGACTGCATGAAACTTTAGGGGAGTCTGACTAGCAGGGAATGTTTTTTCCCCTCTTTCCTTTCTCTGCACGTAGAGGGGAAAGCAGCAGATACTCAGTGGGAGAGGTGGAGGGTGGGGTTATTCCCTTTCAAGGGTGTCAGCTGAAGTAGAAAGTCCCCATCCCCACCACCAAGAGATGCCCCTGATCTTGACTATTTTGACATTGCATTCCTACTGATGCCTTCACGCTATCTTAATAAGTGTTCTGGAATAGATTTGACAAATTATGTAACTTTCAATATATCTTAACTTCAAGCCTTCCAATGCTTAGTTTATCAAATAGAAATATATAGCAATCTGAGGGTTTTTAATTGCTAAACTACGCTCATTTCACTTCAAGTGTGAGCTAGACTGTAATATTGCACTTAAGGAGACTCTTTTAGTTCAGGAAACAGAAAAAAAAATACAGACAGCTGTTATATAATTCAAGATGTGCAAATGTGATATTCCAAGAAATACCAAACGCAGGGATTGGCATTGGAGATTACAGGATAATAAAAAAAAACAAAACTTGATAGAACAATTCTTAAATGATTAAAAACTTTAACCTTTCTCACATTACATAACAGACTAATTATCAGTGTGATTTTTTTCTCCCTGTATGGCTGACTTGTGCAGTTATGAATAAAAACCTGATTCCTGATACAACAGGTGTACATTGAATTATTGCAGTTGTAACAGTACCAAGGAAGCAAGAGAAAACAATGATAATTACTAAACCAGTTGAATACCTCAGATTGACTGATGTGGTTTTTTCAGTATGCAATATTTCTCTCCCCATCCAAGAAATTACTTGTACATGATGGAATATAAACAATCAGCTTTTATAAGTGCATAGAAATGCCCTTTTCTACAGTAAAATGTTATCATGCCTAGTCTGAAATAAACAACAGAAGTACATTCAGATCACAGCTCCAAAGAATTTTCACATGCATATGAGTTGTTTCTTTCCATTGGTCCACATACTGAATGAACTGTTTTCCTATTTTAAAGTAGGTTGGTCAATGGGTTCATGGTTTATCAACAGGAAAAAGGAAAACATATTATCAAAACTCTGTTACCATCCTTGATTTTGCATTTGACAAATAAACTGTCTGAAGAGTGGTGTATGTCTTTGTTTTTTTTTGTTTTTTTTTTTTTTACTTATAAAGGTTTTCCCCATGGTAAGAAGAAGCATCAATGGGAGACATTTCATTGTGCTCGTACAGTAAATCAAAAGAGTTCCAGAAGAGTTTGCTCCAGAAATGTTTTATGTTCATATATAAATTCCATGTGATTGCTCACTGCACACAAGTTCAGTACTGAAAACTCAAGAATGTTTTGCAACTGTAGAACCTTTCCAATATCTGTTGTTCCATTTAATCAAGAGACACATCTTTCATTCTTCTGAATCTTGACAGCTTCTAATTGGTCTTTATAAAGCAGAAACTCGGACAATGTTTCCTCCTGAATACTCTGGAGAGTCCAGTCTATCATCTCCGTCTGCTGTTCTCATAGGTGGTGTTGGAATGCTGATTATTGCTGTGGTGATACAAGGCTGCTCACAGTTTAGTTTAACACACTCTTCCATTTTGGCATTTAAACTGGATCGGCTACAGTTGGGTAAGAGGGGGGGAAAGGTAAGATATAAACCCCATATAAACATGCCATCCGTTTAGGGTTTTATTCAATCCTGTGATGCCAGAAAATTAACCATGATCCATGCAGGGGAGGTCACACACAAAAAACACTTCGCATACATGGGAATTCTGAAAAGTCTTTGTCTAAACTCATCTAGATACAGTACATCTGATTCAAGTAGTGAGATTCTGATGTGCTAAATACGTTTCAGTATGGGTCAGAGTTTTTAAAGAAATCAACTCACCAACATATTTTTAAAATTTCATTCTAAAATAGAAGATCTCATAAATCAGCTCCATTTATACAATAGCATGCAGCCCGATTTATGCATGAATAATTTAAATGGAGACTGCAACTCAGGTTGACTTCATTTTCAGTTGTGATATGCACTCAAGCAAGTAAAGGTTGGACAGGATAGTGTGTTAGATTATCAGATTAAGTCAAAATCTGACTCTGAAGGGATATACATTAAATGGAGTTATATATTCAAATAATGAATTAAAAACCAATTCCAGTAGCTGGGCCAGTGTTTGAGGTAAAAGTTCACCCGCATTAAATTCAGCAGCGTTTTCCCAAATTAGATTTTCTTACTACATTTAGAGGAGTTTGCTCTATCTTGAGGCATTATCAGTTAAAGGGCAGAATGTATGGCTATCTATTTGGAAATAATCTTGCCATTAAATTCATGGTGGTTTGCAATAATTAAAACATCAAATAAGTTAAAATTTGAAGCTTAAGTGAAAAGAAAAAGTACTGCCAGTAAAGATCAATGTCTTACACAAATGAATTATATTGATATAAAACATATCCAGTCATTTTTAGGCTCCCAGTAAAATATGCTGGCAGGTTTTCCTAGGATACTTCAGAACATGTGACATTGGCACATACCATAGTGCCTACAGCACTCTTAGAGAAAACTCCCCCCAAATTAAATAAAAAATATTCTTTAAGAGCAAAATTCCCATATCAGTGTTCTGACACCAGAGCTCATAAAGATTGGGAATATTATGAGGCTTCAGCTATTATTATTTTGCTTTATATTTAAATTGGATATTTATTTTGGGGGACCTGTGAGTTCATGTGATGATATCTTCCATCTAAAAAAGGTTGGCCTCTTTTTACAAGAAAACCTAGGTAATTTTATGTAACCAAGCAAACCCAAAGGATCCCATATCAACTTGTCTATTTGCTATGATTATATTTGTGCATATCTTATTTTTAAGATAATTATTAGAGCTGAAGTACCTGTTTGACAAAGGTGTTCTTTCCATGCACCTGATTTGAATGGTACTGAGTTCTTGGACACTACTTGGATGGCTGCTGGTCATATTGGTGTTTGGGATGCGGAACGTCTTTTTATGTCGTCGTGAACAGCAAGAACTTGTCACTTCTTGTTGAGAAGAGAGAGACGGGCTGTGGCCAGCTTGCCGGTTAACAGTAGAAACCTCTAAGCAGCTTTCTTCATACGTTTGTTCATCCACAAAATCATGATTCTAATCAATAGGAGTTGGAAAGAAAAAGCATCATGGATGGCCATCACAAACTCTGGTTTACTCAAGACATTCATATTTCCTTGTGGCTTAGGCTCTGCTCAATTTCTAACAGTATTTAGAAATGTGTTGTGTTCACACATGGGGTTCCTAATTGGCGTCAGCACCCCAGGCTGTGCCAGGGGTCACCACGCTACTGAATATCTCCCTCTCTTTCAACAGAAGAACATTTTGCACCACAAGTAAAGTAATTTCTTCCAGAAGAATGAGTTGGATCCAACTCCCTGTCTCTTAACAGCTTGCCAGCAGAAATGGCATATAGAGCCTATGGCTATTGATTGCCTGGCTACCAGTTACATTTCCAATAGTCAGTATCATATAACTGCAACAGCTTACACCAATAGCCCCTTGGATCTGTTCCCTACTTTTGGCGTTTCTTCTTGCTACCATGCAGTTCTCAAAAATATGTGTGTGAGAGAGAGACAGCAAGCTTTCCTCTGAATGCTATATATTGACATTGACATTGCTTGGCAAGTTCGTTGGTAGAAAGTGCTGATTTCTATGTTTCTCCTTGGTTGTTTGTGGATAAAAGAAAAAGAAATCACTGAACCTACCTCTTCAGTTATATTCTCAACAAAGCTCACAGAAGACTCTGCATTTGTGTCACCCCAAATAATTCTAGAATAACAACTTTTTTTTTTAACCTTTCATTGGGTAATCATGCCAAAGCATACAGAAATTCATAACTAAAATCAAAGGGACAAAGATCAACCAGCATCATATTTATTTTTTACAGATCCCACGGAGGGTGCCCTTTTATCCTCTTACCGTGGTTTTTTCCAGACAGTGAAGCAGATGGTGGTGCTGGATTTCAAAGGAAGAACCAGATTTGCTAACAAAGGCCTCTTGTTCTTCACCACATAGCTGTTGATATATTGAATATTACATTATTTTCATTTGAAGATGTAATTCTTTACTTTTTTAAAAAAGGGGAAATCTAAACACTACAATTTTTTGTTTTAGAGATATTAATTAGTTTAAACCACATTTTTTAAAAAAAAAATCTGATTCAATTTTAACCAAACTACTTACTCTAAAAGCCAAGACAAATGAATTAGTATTTCCTGAATGGTGCAAATTAACATTGACCATCACAAATCAGTACCTGAAGGTGAGTGGTGCAGTTTTCCCTAGCTAATGTCCTCCAGATAGTCTGGATTCATCTTCCCAAATTCTATGCTAACAACAATTCCATGATTCTATGATATGATACAGAATGGGATTCTGTATCAGTGGAACTAAACAGGATCCAAACTGATATGCCTAGCAACCATGCTGAAATCTTCTGAAATTAGTGAAAAGTTGGACACAACTAAAGTCAGTGTAAAATTCTCCAGAATATTTCTAGATGAAGCCCACTGCATTTTAATGAATAATTATTATTTAATAAATAACAAGAAAATGCCAATTGAAATTATTTACTAAAATCACCCAGCAACCATTTAAGCAACATGTTTTCATTTTCTTTTTCCAATTCCTAAACTGTATTTTCATATAAATTTACTTGTCAGTAAGACTGATTGTCACTTGAACTTTATTAATTTAAAAATATTGTTATATTTCAGCTTCAAAGGGGAAAAAGATACCACCACCACCAATATCCACCCATCCCAAATCCATAGCAATATAGCCACTGTCTCTAAGTATACTATCCTCAATCTCTAAGAATGTAAGAGTAACAGTATAGGGGGGAAAAACAACGAAGCTTTCCTGAATCAATGGGCTCCTCAAAAGGAATAAAATTATAGTTTTTGTGGGGGAAAAAGTCATTCCAAAATTGTGCTACTAAAAAAGCCTCTACTTTTTCTTGCTGCTGATGGTGACACTTCTTGGTCAGCTCAGGGAGCTGGTTAAGTCAACAAGTATTTCTTTTTAGATCTGTACCTTACTGGGCTCACTAGTCTTTACCATTTCTTGTGCCACAAATTTCTTTTTTAAAAAATTAGGTATATATAGCATATGATATAAAGGTCAAGAGAGCCATCTGATTTCAAAGAGGTTACTGAGTAGGCCATTTCTTCATTGTAGCAAAGCTTGGGTGTTAACATTTGTAACGTCTTTAAAATCAAAGTCAAACATGAATTATGGTGAACATACTATTTCAGTTCAGTGAAATTGTGTGTGTGTGTGTGTGTGTGTGTGTGCAAGCTGACTTCGGAAGATGATTTCAGACTTTTGGAAGTATACCAGAACTTCGTAAGATGAAAGAATCAAATACTCTCCATAAATTAATTGGTTGAGTTTTTCAGTCCCAGAAAGTTGACTGGGACCCAAAGAAAACCATCTTGCCTGAACTGGTCTTGCATAGTTCCTGCAAGCTAATAGCAATCATTTCTTCTTCTGCCCGAGGGTGATTGTCATGGTATATGGGAAGGCATTCTGACGTCTTCTGCTATGAAACAGACCAAGGTTTGCTGGGCAAATATTAAATAAATGGAGATTCTGGATTTAGAATAGACATGCTGATTACCTGCAGCTGGTTGCTGAATAGGCCATTTCTTTTGCTCTGCATATAAGCATTTGCAGTTCCACTCTTTGCTGCCCGGATCCTTGCAAGCCGAGCTTTCTGGGATGGGGGGAGGGGAAGAGGTGAAAGAAAAAGACAGAAGCATCACTTGCCTTTATGGCCGTCAGATCATTTTCACAGAAAGAGAATACAGCTAATTGAAAATATTTTTCCTGAATATCCAAACTCCCTAATCACAGATGGAGCTCTTTCAACCAAGCTTTCAGATGTAGCATGTCATGTTTCTAATGCAGATGAGCCAGAAGCCTTGACAGTCTCAGTATGCATTAGCTGGTCAGGTCAACGAAGGGGCCTTGGGGCCAATTACACACACTTTCATGTTAGACATATCATTTCCCCATTTTTACTATTGGTGCGATCAGGCCACCACTGGTATCTTGAGGTCAGAAATACTGCTTTCATATCGCTTCAGTTACACCATTTCAATTTTTTCCACTCAAGTTCTCCTTCAGAAAAAAGGACGAACAAAGGAACAGGGAGCTGTTGGACTGCAGTGAAGTGTCATCTGTAATTATTCAGAAAATTCCGATTTGTAGTAGAACATCTGTGCAACACGATGAGAACCAAACCAGTGGCTCTCTATTTAGTTGAATGCTGAGACTGGCAATTAGGAGAGCAGACCATACCACAGGCCTGGTTTAAGTTACTTTCTTTGGATGTACTCCAGAACACTGACAAATTTGAACTAATACTTCTATGTTTGAATAGTCTCCTTTTATTTCCTATTATCAAGAGAGGCTAGTAATTTTCACCTTGAACTATTAACAACAATGATAATTAATACATGAAAAATATACTCTCGTGTTCATGCCAGGAAACAGTATAAAGAAATGAAAGCCCACTGGCTGAGAAACTATAATATGAAGTCATGCTAGATAAAAGCTCCTGTGTTCTCCCTTTTCCAACAGATGTTTTAAACAAGGACTTCATTGCCACAATGGATTCCATAATAAGAATTTCTTCATGTTGTAATAAGGGCTGAAACTTTATGGAAAAAGAACTCTTTTAGAATAAAGATTTGGACAATTGTAATTAATTTGTTTCCATGATAAAGAAGGGTTTGGACCTTTTCATCCATGAACTTGGGATGACAACATTTGCCAATCATATATCATTTACCCCATAGTTTATATTTGGAAATGAAAGTTGTTTAAAAGCTATTATAAGATTGGAAGGATAGGACTAAAGATCATGTTCTCGTGGGTCTCTTAATGCCTCCATTATTTGATAAGAAAGAAATAAATAGATTAGAGTTTTAAAGAATATATTTTTTATTTTAAAATGCATTTAATTGAACAAAATCTTCTCCATTGACTGTATTAGACACTTCAGAGGACGCTGAGTCACCATTATCTTGGAGGTGTGAAATGGAGAAGACATGAATACATTGGGCCTATCCTATGGATATCCTTAGTTTAATATTGTTAAATTTGTCATTATAATTCTAGAGCATAAGAAATGTCCGATTGTACTGGACCTTTGATCCATCTAGTCCAGCAGTAAGTTCTCACAGTGGTCAACTAGCCATTCAGGGAAGGCAACTAATAGAACACAAACCCAGCTCGCTCTGCTCATAGGTGGTCTTTAGAGGCAGGAGATTAATTCTTGTACCCGGAGGCAGTCACACTGCCATTAAGGCCAATAGCTATTGTTACTGGGATAGTAAATTAGATTTAAAGAAGTCATTGTAAAGATGAATAGTGAATAATAAACTTTTGGAACTTAATAGCCTATAAATGACTCTGGATTTACCCTGCAAATATTGTGTAGTGTTTATTTTATTTCATTGGAAAGTCTCTGCTAAGCCAGATTTATAAACAGAT
>JAJFZI010026632.1:0-10012 GCA_022379055.1 Anilios bituberculatus
TAATATCAATAGAATAATCAAAAAGTAAAACGTTTGATGAAAGAGATGCACTCTTGCCATTTCCCATAAAAATGAGAAAATTGGAATGCAAAGAACTCAGCAGTTCCACAGCATGGGATAGTTATTAATAAATTGAAATATACATTAATAAATTGCACATAGAACAGTATTCTATTTTAGTCATCTTAGGTTCTGTCTTGTTTATTCTGCTTTCTTTTAATTGAAAAGAATGCTGATCCAAGGAACAACAAATTGTAGAAACAAAGAATTTTGCAAAACCTAGTTGATTGTTTGGTACTGAGTTTTTATTATGCTCAGCTGGAAGATTTAAGTGTATGGCAAGAACATGTACACTTGTACTCCCACAGTAGTGCCACATGCAGTGAAATACAGCTAGTATTTTTGTCCCTATAAGTGTGACTGTAAAGTGGGATTAATAAGCACTTTACATATATTCTCAGCTATGTATTGATTTATTATGTAAATAGTAAGGTTGTGCAGTAATCCAAATTTGAAGGAAAAAGGTGATATGGGAAAGATGGGGATGTGCATGTTGAATTAGTAAGCAATATTTAAGCAACTGCATTTTTTAAAATTGTACTCAATCTCAGGAAGAGATACATTTGAATTAAGAAGTTGCTGACAGACACAGTCTCTGCATTTATACAGTTCCAGATAATCTTTTCCCAAATTGTTACACAGCCATAGTAATTATTATTGTTAATGCAAGTAAATATTTATATCACTTTCATATCTAATTAATGGGCAAACATGCACCATAAATTTTATTTATTCAGGCTTTGAAGCTGTAAAGCATTAGTTTATTCAAACTGTTATTTGACTGTCATCTAGTAATATGAATTATTAATTGTGAATGTAAATAGCATTATAGAGATGTTTGGTATATCATTCATTTTTCTTTTATACATATAATTATGTGCTCTAAAAGTATTATGACAGGATTCTAGATGATCACAGTTTAAATGTACTAATTACAGCATATGAACAATAATTTTACATTTCTATTTTAATCAACTAAGATATAATTTTGTACATGTAAAGTCATGTATATATTATGTACTGGTTGAAATTATGTTATATGTTGAGTTTGTATGCAATATATTCAGTGAGTTTAAGCTAAATACTTATTGAAACCAATGAACTAAATATTAATTCTTGTAGATTTTAGTAAGCCTATTCCAAATATGAATAGGTTTCAGTCCAACCCATTAATGAATAATACATTTATCAGTTTAAACTTTGCCATTAATTTAATAATAACTGCAGCATTAAAGGGACTTCTGGTAGGAAACTGGACAAAAAACGTTTCTGGAGATATGATAAAACAGGTCTAAATAATTCTGCTGGAGAAAACTGTTGTTATATAGATTCTGAATATATGCTTTGTGCTCATATTTTTACTTTGCTTTTAGGACCGTGTGTATGTACAACAAAACAATGTGGAAAATGTCTATAATTTGGGATTAATAATCTTTCGAGATCAAGTTGTACGCTATGGGTGCATTAGGGATCATCTCCGACAGACATTGTTGGATATGATTGCAAGGGAACGGAAAGGAGAAGTGGTAGATAGGTATGTCTGCACAAATGCTCTACTTTTAACATTGTTCTGGATAAATCTGTTTGATTTTTTTTTCTCTAATAATTTTCTTCATATTAAATTCTGCTGGTATTTTTAAAAATCTTATACTTCCATTATACATTTTCATCTCTTCTGCTATTTCAGTTGTTGTTTGTATTGCTAAAATTCTGGGGCCTGTTATGGGAGGTCTAAGGGCCAGATTGTCAACTTTTTAGATTGCGTTCAGGGACAGATTGTCAACTTTTTAGCAAGGATGTTTAGAGTAGCTAAAGCAATTAAATTTAGGATTTCCTAAGTCATAGCTGTCTATATAATCACTGTTTTGTAAAATTATACTAACCATCCGATTCAGAGTTAGTAGCCATCATCATGTCAGTATTGAATTTTGTCATTCTGAAAAAGATAAGTTGCTTCTAGAATGCACGCCAAATGGTTAAATAGGTTTCTGAAAATAGTAATACATATGTTTAGCTTTGGAATTGTACAGTATTGTGCATTATCATATCAGGATAGAAATGAAAAAGGCCTTTGTTTTCTTGCTCTTTATTTGAAGCTGCAATAAATTATTTTGGTCTTAGAGAAGGAATAGGGATAGAAATAATATAGGTAACTTTTATTGGATAATTTGCAAAAACTGTTAATTAACCTAGTCTGTAAACATATCTTACTGTTTTGACAGAGGAGCAATAAGAAATGCTTGTCAGATGTTAATGATTCTAGGCCTTGAAGGAAGATCAGTCTATGAAGAAGACTTTGAAGCTCCATTTTTAGAGATGTCAGCAGAATTCTTTCAGGTACAGTATTCTTTTTATTTGTGCCATGTCAAATCCCCCTGACATCAGCAATCACTACAGTGAGTGCTTGGTGTCTTTGCCTTAGTGACTTCCTCGGGATTTATGCCAGTGTGGTTACCCGTTGCCTTCACCGGGGAAGATTCAGCCACCATTAACATGGGGAACAGATGCTGTTGGTAGCCACTCCTCTGAAGTTCAGGTGCTACCTGATGGATTTCAGTGGCTTTTCTTCCACTTAGAAACCATCACTTTTCTAAAGGAGCTTATCCGCTCAAAGCCGTTGACACCCTTAGGGTGTCAGGTTATTTCCCGCTGCACAGCACTTGGCGTTGAGGCACTGGCTGTACAGACTACTTCATTACTGTAGCAGAGTTAGACAGTATTTATTAGGATGATGGAATTTGATCTGAAGAAATATATACAAGTTCTTGTTATTAAGTTCCAGATTACAAATTGGTAGCTGATGTTGGGAGTATATATATTTATATTTCATAGTTATAACCCACTTCTCTTCTGAAGAATTCAGACCAGTGTTCACATTCTTTAAGTTCATATCCCACTATAACCCTGTGAAGTAAGTTAGATTGGGAGTGAACAATAATGTCATGTAATACCCAATGCAAACCTTAATTTCAGCTTTAAAATGGTTTATTTAAAAAAAAAAACCCCTGAAACTGTAACTGTTCATTAACTCACTGCCATGAGTAATGGTATCTTCTCATCCAGTTACTCTCAAGACTTCAACATTTCTTTCTGATTAGTTGTGCATGATTTATAATGACAAACTACTATGGCTTTATTGTTCATGTTTTTGAAAGATAAAATCAGATTTTCAGAATTGTGAAGATGTTATATTTTCACTTTTTATTTTTATACTTTGAATAGAATTATGGCTTTAAATATTTGCACCATTTTGCTTAGAAAGAAAATTATAACTAAAAAGAGTTTTAATTTTGAGAGAAGAAAATAGCATGAACATCATGTTTGAAGAACTTTATAAAAACAGATTGGCATTTTTATGAGGTTGCGTTTATAATCTTTAAAAAGTAGGGAATTCCAAATTTAAAATTTTAATAGTCATTTTTAAAAACAATTTCAGCACTGTGATGATTGGTCCATTGTTTTATGGGTTATGAAATATCAACTTTAACATTTAAACAGAATATGTTCAAAGTCAAAACATATTTTCCTATATGAATTTGTATTATGCTTTCTATACTTAGCAAACTAACCAGAGAAAAACATACATCAAAAGCCAAATTGTTTTATATGTATATTTTAAAATATATATTCGAATACCATAAAAAGAATTTATGATAGTAGCGTTATTCTGGTAAGAAAAAGAATTTTGCATATTCTCCCTTTTGCGCTGTATTTCTTGATAATAAAAATAAATACATGATCCATCAACTGTGGATATGCGAATGAATTATTTGTCACAGTTTTAATACAGATCTCTGATTTATTCAGTTCATCATGCTGACTGATGAAGTTGTGTGACTCAAAGAAAGCCCAGCGTAATTAATCTACCAAGCCTCCTCTGAGGACCTTTGCTAGATATTCTGTTCACTCAAGTCCCTGATAGAAACCAATAAAAATGCATACATTTAACTGCTGACCCTGCAAAAACCTGAGTCAAGCACAAGAGTAACTAAATAACCTTAAGTGCATGAGGCTTTCACTTTTACTTTTCAGTGTATTGTATAGATAAGATCTTACTATATTGGGAAGCCAATGCTTCCCACATGCCTCAGTGACTTAAATTAATTACTTTGCTTATTATTAGGAACCTTCTGCACTAAATCTTACATATAAAAATTAAGCATTGTTCTTGTTTGCTTTGTCATAGTACACCTTCTGTGTTTAATTGTAAGTTTTCCATCTCTGACATTGAATGTATCTTTTCTAAACTTTAGTGAAATCAAAGAGGTAAAATGTAGAAGAATGTTACATATAGAACACAACCTCAATGAATAATGCATTTTATATACATGTATGCCTTTTTTCAGATGAAGAGGAATTATTTTTGTCGTCATCATTGAGTGAGCAGGATGCTTCACCACAAGATTCTGTATAGCGTGGTGTTATACTACAGGACTGTTAGCTACTGGAAGCGAGCAAGTGCCTTTCTGCTAAGGCCACTTCAGTTTCCAGACATACTGTTGTTCTGAACTTCGACTTTACTTAAAAGTTCTTGTTTTTGCTATGAATTTGAGGCAAGTCATGACCGTTCAGCCTTGACCTAATCTGAGATACATTGATATTAATACATAGTAGTTATAAAAAACATAATGGGTATGATGATTTAGATCATTCTGTAAATTACAGGAAGAGGAAAAGATTTAATGTAGTGTTTCATTACTCCTTCAATGTTGCATGGTTTGCCTCTGGTTTGTTTTATTACAGATGGAAAGTCAGAAATTTTTAGCAGAAAATAGTGCTTCAGTTTACATAAAGAAAGTAGAAGCTAGAATTAATGAAGAAATAGAACGTGTGATGCATTGCCTTGATAAATCAACCGAAGAGCCAATTGTCAAAGTTGTTGAGAGGGAGCTTATATCTAAGCATATGAAGACCATAGTGGAAATGGAAAACTCTGGTCTAGTACACATGTTGAAAAATGGAAAAACAGAAGGTAAGTCTGGGCATCTGCAGTGACATCTAATCTTCATATGGACACTGAAGAAGACTTGAGAAATTTTAGATGACTTAAGGAACTTTAATATGAGACATTTTTGCATCAGTAATCTCAGCCTCTATTAACATAGTAAATAGTGACTGGATGTGGTACAAATGTCCACCACCACCACCCCCGGTATCATTCTGACTGAGTTGATTTGCTTTATTAGTTATAACCGTTCATAACTAATTGTGCACAAGTGCCTTGTTTATTTATGGCACACACAGCATTTTGAGAGTGGCTGACCCAGAGTCATTCAGTGAGCTTCCAAATATATAGTAATTGGTAAAGTTTGGGCTAACAAATTTATATGCCACATTCTTCCAACCTTATTCGTATCTACTCTTCCTTTTCTTCAAATGTAATTGCTCTTTTTGCTCTTTGTATTGATAAGGCATATGTGCTATTCAATAAAGTATTTTTATATGCCACATTGTTGAATTTCTAGGCATCTTACAGCATAATTAATTCACAACATAAAAACAGAAACAGAAATCATCAGAACACAGTACAAATAGATAAAATATCTTCCATGATTATTGTCCTTAAATTATTCATTACTAGTGGTCTGATCACATTCTTCTCCAGAGCTCTCTGGGGTGAAAATCTTTTTTGACTGCTGTGATGTTTTCCAGCACCTTCAAGCAATCCAAACAGACAGCTTAGGGGTAACATGCCAAACTGCTACACTTGCCTGCATATTCCTCTCCAAACAAACTAGAAATTCAGTGTAACAGCACATATCTTTATTTAATAGTGTGTAATTCAGGATGTAGCTATAGATTTGCTGGTTACAGGAAAATTAAAAATTATTCAGAATGGCTACAAATATAGAATCTTGGATCTTCTCCTTCTCAGCCCAGACATAGCTATTTAGCTACAAGTGTGTGTAGGTTTATTACAGGAGTACGTTTTCAAAAATCGATCATAAAGTGGTGTGTGAACACCATACAGTAGTATTGTTAATGATAATGATGACATTGCTGAGCAGTGGCAATTAAAGAGGCCTCTGTTGTATGTGTGGTCTGTTATTAAACGGAACTTTGTAAAATGGCGCATACCCGTACAGCATGTAGAAAAAGGAAATACCGTCTTCCTCATGGTTCAGAACTACTCTCCATATCTTTCACTGAGACAAAAGTAATCCCATAAAGGGATTCAGAGCCCTACTCAGTCCCTTAGCTCTGTTTCCCAAGCTATGTGATAAACAATGGCTATTATGGTTTTAATGAAAGGCACATTCCAAATGCAGTTGTAAATCTTCTTTCTGGCTCTTGGAAACTCTATACCTGGCAATTTCCAGCCTAATTCTAACCAAGATGCTTGGTTCTAACCAAGATAGGATTCACTAACTTCCAACCTCATATATGCCCCTCTTTTGGGAAGATACCATCATGGATTTCCAAAGATTGCAACTTTAATTCTGAGTTAGTGAGACTGTCAGACCCAGGGATTTCTGAAAATCCAAATCTAGAAAGACGATCAACAGTGGCATTGTCCCTCTCTGGGATGTGCACAGAAAAATAAAAGTCTTGCAAGTTACCTGCAAGCCCCTACTCCTGTAAAGAAACAGACAGTTTGGCAATATCTACATCATTATGAGTAATACAGAATCATTAATGTTATAACCAGTGGCAATAGCAATTCCCATAAACTTGGGTCAGGCTTTTACACTTAGACTTTCATACTTAGAACCACCTCTTGCATCAAGTACAGCAACTTGTTTTACAGAAGACAAATAGATTGGGATAGCTGGGGTTGTTCTTTCACCTTCCTCAATAAGTTTTCCTTCAGATGAAAAGTAAAACACAGATTGCTTCTTGAAGAGTTACACACTTGATTTTTCTTTGATAACACTGCTTCAACTGTGTCCACATTTAGGGCTAAATGATTGGCAATCCCAGGTTGTTTGAGCACAAGGACCCTAGTTAACTCATATCTCAAAGTATCGGAAATTTTCAGAATTTTAAATATTATTTAATAATATTTATTAAAAGTCTTTGTTTTATACAGTTACTTCAAAAGCTCCACAATCTGTTCAAAATCAGGTATATTTTCTTTGTAGAATGCTGCTTGATTCAAGAAAATATAGAAGTCCCACAACCGTCTCTGTAGATGCAAGGTTAGCAAGGCTTCAACTTCAAAATATGAACAACTTGTGTCCCTTCTAGCATTTGTAATCTGAATTTTACCCACAGTTCCTAGTTGATTGGCAAACACCTGTAAACTGATTTAAGTGTTGAGTAATTTGTTCAGAGCTTAGTTCTAAAAGAACTTGTCACCACCAACAAGCACTGTTCTCAGGGACCAACCTTTTCCAACTTTTGTGGTAAAAGAGTAGTATTTTGTAATGCACTTGTATTAGGCATTAAGGAATCTTCAGTTTCCTTTACAAATTCCATCAAGATCAGTCAGAGAACATTCAGTCCCAGATGTATCTTGTAATCCATTTTTGGCATTTTTACTCAGTTCTTTGATCTGCATCTTTCTCAAAAGTTGAGTCTCTGTGCAGTATTTCTTCTCAGTTGCCTGCCTGTCTGCTAGCCAGAGTCATTAAGGAGGGTGAAGAAATGCCCATTTCCCCTACACTCAGTTCAAAGGGATTTTTCTCTTTGCCTTTGCTGGCTGCTCTAAGGTGAGCAAGTGTGAAAAGCCTTGGAGAAGATTTCCTCCTGGGAGAAGTTTTCTCTCTGTGATGCTCTTTCTTTTTTGAAATGCAAATATCTCTTTGACTGTCTTGGCTATAGAACAGGTTTTTCTGGTTAGAGCTAGCGGCTGCAGAAAGTTGTTAATCCCCCAATTTAGGCCGTTTTCTTTCTGCCTTTTTGCTGAGCTCTTGCAAGGAAATTCCTTCCCTTTTTGCCTGCGCTCTGGTCACAATATTAATTTGTGCACCTTTAGATTTTTCATATAAACACTGTAAATCATTTCTCAGTAAGGCCATTATTATTATTGCAATGAAAGACAACTTGTTTCATAATTTTTTGTCTCTTATAAATGATTTCTGGCTGTGCAAGAGTTATTTCCAACCCATGGTCATTTTGATAAAGGAAAACCCTCAACTGAGCATTTTCAATAATTTGATGAGCATAAATGATGTTCATGAAAAACGGGATCTTGGAAAGGATCAACACAGTTTGCGGCCAGTTTAATAAAGACCAACAGCATTTTAGGGATAATAAGGAATGATACTGAAAGTAGAGGTGCCAAGATTATAATGCCCACATATAAATTAGTGATGCAACCACATTTAGAATGTTGTGTGCAGTTTTGGTTGCCACATTTCCAAAGGGATATAATGGAGATGGTGAAGATTTAGAGAAGGGCAGTCAGAATGTTTGAGGGACTAAAGCAGCTTTTCCTTGCAAAAATTGGGGCTTTTTAGTCTGAAGATAAGGCAGTTGAGAGGTGATATCATTAAGGTGTATGAAATACATGGCATGGACAAGGTAGATAGGAAGAGACTTTTTTCCCATAATAGATGAAACAAGAGATCACCCTATTAAATTGAATCCTGGGAAAAACAGGACAGACAAAAGGAAGTATTTTTTAATGCAGCATGTAATTACACTTTGGAATTTGCTCCCGTAGGATACGGTGCTGGCTATCAGCTTAAAAGAGTTTCAAGAAGGGTTGTATCACTTCATGGAAGTCAAGGGGATCCATAGATAGGAGCTTTGACAGCAGTGTGACTGCCGATACCCCTGAAGGCCAGCTGAAAGACTGAACAAAACCAGCTGTGTTCTGCTTCTGAGATTCCTTGAGTGGCCAGTTGGTCATTGGGAACAGAAAGTTGGAGTAGACGGGAAAATGATCCAATCCAGCAAGGCTGTTCTTATGCTTTGACACTCTCCTGAACTGTAATAAGAAGGGGTCTTTCTTCACCTATAATGATAGTTTTCTTCATAATATAGACCCTGCCACAGAGAAAGCAGAATTGATTTTTGATGTCAAACATATCAATGGCAGGGCCTGCAACGGATACCTCTTTAATGACATTAGAGTAAATAGCATGGCACTAGATATTTAAAGCTTCATAAACCATTGTGATAACCTTTAATTGTGCTTGGAACATGATTTGCAATTGCTGAAGTTGTGTCAACATTGAGTAGAAAGGAATGTGGTCCTGAAAAGTATGTCACTTCATCACTTATATTGCCACTTTCTGAGACTATATTCATCAGCTACATTATTCTGTACTTATAGTTCTTTACATTATGGCAAGTATATTCAGCAACTCGGGTTTGATTTAAATATTTATTTAGGAGTTAATCTGGTTTGCTTAGTTAACAGATTATCAGTTTGGTTTGCTTCCTGCAATAAAAATTATGTTGTACTCAATTTTGTTAGTCATTTAGTCAGATTGTAGATACACTATACTATTTTCAATTTTCACACACTAGCAGATTATGTAACTACATTATACTATAAAACTACATTATACTATATTTTTGTTGAATTTAAAAGAAGGGAAAAACTGGTAAGAATATGAAGGCCTGTTGCATGAGATGAATTTTAACACAATTAGAGAATTTAGTGAAGCTTTGAAAATGTTTTATTTGCTGAATTACGCTAAAATATGGTAATAGTAGTAATGCAAATATTTATGTAACTTTGTATTGCAGATCTTGCTTGCATGTACAAATTATTTAGCCGTGTCCCAAATGGTCTAAAAACAATGTGCGAATGTATGAGTTCCTATTTGAGAGAGCAAGGTAAAGCACTTGTATCTGAAGAAGGAGAAGGAAAAAATCCAGTTGACTATATTCAGGTATTTAAAACCTTTAAACTAGTCTTTTTTCCTTAACGATATCTTGGACAAAACTTATTTTGAAAATCAAATGCTAATCTAACAATGTTTCCAATATTAGAGTTAAACAAAGAATATTTTGAGAATATATTGTCCCTTGAAATTTTCTAAAATGTATTGAAATT
>JAJFZI010026686.1:0-12668 GCA_022379055.1 Anilios bituberculatus
TGGATTTGCCAGTCTTAATAATCTGTTAATAAAATAACTTCCTGTGTTTATAGCCTAAGAATAAAGCAAAGTAGATCCTATGGCAATCTACTTGCCAACTATGGAGCATCATGTTTCCTTGTGTAGCTCTGCTCTAAAAGTCTCTACCAACCACCACATGAAGAATGATGTGCCATTCTTAAAATTCAGCACTGGGTATCTATTTGTAACCCTTTGTGGTGTTTTATTTTTTATTCTTCTATCTTTTTCATACCACAGAAATCTATTAAGGAAGTATGATGGAACGTCTCTTCAGAAAGTAGTAATAAGTTGAGATTCATTTCAAGGCAGAGAAAGCATCCAATATTTTATGGGCTCAGCCAATACCAAATATTAAACATAAAAACAAAGCATGACAAATTAAACTATTGGCTGCAGATTAATAAACAATTCAATCTGTAAATTCACATTAGTTTTGGCATACATTTTCCCTATATAAATCATTATGTTTACTTCCCAATGCACATATTTATATGGAAGTTTCTCTAATATATACATTTCCTTTCATTATTTGTGTAATTGCAAAAAAGTTGTGCAGTAGGTAAACTGCTGAAATTACGGCATCCTTGGGAAATGGAAGGTACCTTTATTTTGATTTTTACATGCTAATAAAAGAGAAAAAAATGCTTGCTGCCCTTCTGCTCTTAAATTTTTATCAGATGTTCTATGGAGAGCAACTCAGCAGAGGCGCAGATTTAAAAAAAATTGTATTTATTTAGAGTGGCAGCAAGGCAGTTGTTAAAGTTGACTTGCACTTGAAAAAAAATTAAAAGATACCATTAGCTCAAATGTGCCATTATTTAAGGTACTATTATTTTGACAGTCTGCTGTACCATCCGAAATGGTAGTCTGGAAGGTTGAAAGTTGATCAGCTCACTTGAAAATTTGTCCCAGATAAAATTCCCTAATAACTTTTATCTGTGGCACATTGCTCAGGTAATAAAGAGGGTGGCTTATCACTGATAAGTGCAAATAGTGTCTACTGTATCCAAGTATATTATGCTAAAATACTGATTTAGGAGTTTAATCCCCAGCAAAATGGGATGAGGTCACATCTGCTGGACCCACAGACAATTGTTTATACATTGTAAAATCAACCAATTCTCTCTGTATGTTTTCCACATAGAGGAAGAAAGAGAGACCATTTTTCTCATCACAGTAATATAAGAATTGGAGATTATGTAGCTAGGGAGTTCCTGAACTTACTTTTGATGTGATATTTAATCTTTTTTAAGCTTGTGTTTTGTCACTCATTGTATATTGCAGATTGTTGTTTTTTGATCACGTTTGTTGTAAGAAAATAATGAAAGTATTTAAAAAGAAAGAGTTTTTTTCAAAGCAAAACACATAGTTCTGTCTCAAACTATGATCACAGGGCAGTTAATGTATGCATTTGATGTTTTCAATTCTTAATGAGTCCATAACATCTATTAATTCATTTTCATTTGCACGTTTTTCTTCATTTTCTCTGATTTGGGATTTTTGTGATTGGGAGATTCTTTATCATCTCTTTAAGTCAACCACTTCACTTCTAAATACAAGTACAGTATGCTCCCAATTCCGTCGTCTATTACGAGTAAGAAAAAAAAAATAAAATAAAAACCCTGCATTAGATATCACAGCATGAAAAGGTTAAAAATGCACAAGGCAATCATTCAGCAGGGTCTCTTTTTCCTGGGGTCTTTTGCACACATGAATTGAACAGGCTTTTCCAATAAGTCAGCTCTAATGAGTTGTCTTTTTAGCAATGGCATAGTTGAAAGTACAGTGAAAGCCTCCCACCATCCTCTCGGTCACACTAGCTGCCCTGGGTTAAGACCAGGTCCCTGCAGTTCCAGCCACTTCAAAACATTTTAGCTTCTCTGTGTGTTCTTCCTCTTCGATCTTACCAACTGCTGAGCCTGCCTGCTGTCTGAGATAGAATCAGTATCAGACGCAGAAGAAGCAGGCAAGTCTGCCAACACAATCCAAGCAGAGCAGCATGTTGCCAGGGTGAAATGTCAGCTTTTATTGCTACACTGTTCCATGTTGACCCTCAGTGCATAGCCTTCCAAAGAGCAATAAACTCTGTTTTGTTTTGTGTTTTTTCTCTCTCTCTCCAAAAGTGTTATCCCAATAAAAGGCTAATGACTCTGTCTCAAACCTCCATCCTGTGTTTAAGTAACATTTGTTGCTGGATTTAAAGGCTTGATACACTAAGAAAAGTGTGTCTGCTTTTTTATGATCGGCATTCGTTTATGTACAGTATATAACTAAATGGTGTGTACAGTAACTAAAGTCTGTCTCTCAGTCATAAAAACCTCATTCAGGCCAAGGTAGTAAACAGGAATGGCATGTTCCATTTCAAATTGTAGGTGGGGGGAAAACTTCTGGTATAGATTCTTCATATCAGGAGAAAGTGCCAGCAGGTTTTGTGTTGTTTTGCTTTTTTAAAAAAAAATGTGACTGGCTTTTGAATGGAGGAGCTTTTGGCAATGGAAACTTTGCCTGCTGTCTGCCTGAGTGTCCAGCCCAATGAGAGGCTTACCATTTTAATGAAAAGAAGCAGCAGGAAAAATGCCAACATACAGAGAGCAACTTAAGCAAGCAAAATGCTGCCCTTATGTACTTGTGTCCTTACAATCTCATCCATGAAAAATAAGCTTCCATTATCCTTTACACTGGAGGAGATTTACAGTTAAGTCACTACCTGCTCTGCATTATCAATGTTCCCAAAAATCTTTTTTTTATTATGATTATTATTTGTTTGCTGTTCAGTATATAGCTAATTATTTGACAAAGTAAAATCTTTAATAACCAGGTTTAGTCATGGCATTGAAGGTACTTTCACAGATCAATGCTTTAATTTTATTTTTTGGTGTAAGAAAGAAAATATTTGAAGATGGGAATTATTTAACAGAATTCACCTTGTAACACAACAGTTGTGAAACTGGGGCATTTTAATAATTTCAGCCAACTCTTCTAACAAGACATGAATGACTTTCTTTTATATCCCATTTGTGTGTGCATTCTAAGGTCATGAAGAACACATAGCTTCCTTAAAATATAGGTGCATCTTTCTTTTAATCATATTCACTAGAGAGATATAGGTCAGAAATGATGTTTTTCATACTGGATTTTTAATATTACTGTACTAAAGAAACTTGGGAGAAATCTTCACTGTAGACATAGTACAAATTGCAACTTGCAATTGTAAGAGCAATCAGCAACTGTTCTACTGATTATAGACATAGAATGAAAAGCCTTCCATCAATTTATGAAGAATGGCTCCCAGTTGTAGTTTAAGAAGATTTTAGACAGTTACGGTCTGCAGGATTTCTCCCACTTTAGATGTCTTTTAAAAATGTTAATTGGTACCCAAGTAAAAAAAAATCCCAACATTCTGCCTTTTAAGTAAAGTTTTAAAAACTTAAGAAAATTTTCATAATTTCATAAATCAAAGTTTTTTTCTGGCTTTTTCTTGGAGGGGAGCAACCATCCTGATCAATTGGCATCTCTATACTCTCAGTTCAATTTTGCATGAAAGTGTCAGACTCCTTGCTTCAATCTGTTGAGAATGTACAGCTATAACAGTTAGGAAATGTGAGAGCAGGGTTACTTCTTGTTGCTGCCAGGACTAGTGATGTCACTCAGGCAGAATGCAATAGCCAATCAAAATAGGGAGATGGAAATGAAATGAAATGTGTTTCTGTTTGTTGGCATCATATTTTATGGGTGTAGAAAAGAAAGAACGTAAGAATGTTTATATCAGTTCATTTCAGAATATTAAGCTATTTTACATGTTTTCTTAGTAGCATTCACACAAAGAGACCCACATTTAAAATTATTAGTTTAATAGGTTAGCTACTGTAAATTGTAAAAATAATCATTTGCCAGATGGCAGAAAAACTTGACATTTGTAAGGGCAAATGTTCTTAGGCAAGCCTTTCAATTGGATTGAATTATCTGCAATACAGAGATTTGTTTTCCTCTCTTATAAAAACTGATTTATCTTCATATACATCATGGAGTGTCGTGATGCAAAAATGAGCATTTAATAGAATTGTACTAGCCATACTCACCGCCAGCCAAGAGTTTCTTGGACTGGGCAGCCAGTAAATTGAAATAAATAAATACCAGTCAGTATGGCAACTTTAGATTTAGGTCTAAAACTAAGCAAGATATCAGTGCATGCTACCTGATAACAACAAAAAAAATATTTCCATGCTAAAAAAAAGAATTGTACATTCTTAAACAACTATTTGGGTAATCCGCTGTGCAAGCACCGAGACATTTCTGACCCATGGGGTGAAGTTTTCTGTGGCAGACTTGTATATGGGGTGGTTTGCCATGGGAGATTAAGTACCATTTAAAAAGCCCTTGCATTGTTAATACAAAAACAGGCTAATGGATGTGCTATGCTAATACAATCATTTCTGTAGGGCTTTCAGTAAATCTCTTTATGCTTTTGAAATGAGCACTGGTGAGAAGTGCATGCTCATGTATTTGAAAAAAGTGCATGCTCATGTATTTGAAAAAAGGCACAGTGGCAGTGGAGTGCTGGGCCTGGACCCAGCCCGTATCAGTTGATGCAAGCCAGGGTTAAATTTCTAGTCAGCAGTTTGATAGGGGGCACTTTGTCCACAGACGTGTTGGTTGGTTGGCTTGCTTGCTTGCTTGTTTGTTTGTTCCTGTCAAAAGTAGATAAAGCCTAGTTGTTAAAGCTGGGTTCAGCATACATGTAAGTATCATTTTGTGAACATGGCTAACTTAAAGGGTTTTTTAAATGAAAAAATATGCAACCTCTAAATGATGTTGTCACATTCCTGTGCTTTACTGCTCTTTAAATCATTTCTTAATTGGATCAGAGGGAGGGTAAATATGCACAGTAAAAGTAAAGGGTTGGGATAGTGAGATGCGTTGCATTACATAAAATGCAAATGTGATGCAAGACTATTTTTTTCTATTGAAATAGCAGTCAAACACATACATTTCCTTATATTAAATGTGTGTGTGTATGTGTGTGTGTGTGTAATTTCTTTCTATTCCATAGTATGATTTTATGGAACGTTTAGATGGAAAAGAGAAGTGGAGTGTGGTGGAGTCTCCTCGTGAGCGACGAAGTATCCAGACCCTGGTTCAGAATGAAGCTGTGTTTGTTCAATATCTAGATGCGGGACTGTGGCACCTTGCCTTTTACAATGATGGCAAAGATAAAGAAGTGGTTTCTTTTAATACAGTTATCTTGGGTAAGTAGGCCTTGACTATGGTCTCCATTTATTTGGCTATAAAAATAGAAAACCCACTGCATTCAGCCTTGATGGGACTTGCTTCTTTTCAAGCTCTCATAGCAACTTTCACTAACCCCTAGATGTACTGGACTTCAGCTCTGATAATCTGATAAACATTGTATTGTACTAAGGATGTTCTTAGCAATTGTATTCTTTAATATTGGCAATGTTGACAATGAAGGTTTTATAAGAGATATACCTTATAAATGGGTGTGTGTGTGTGTGTGTGGAGGAATGTTTCTAAAAATCTATAAAATTTTGACTTTTAAAAAAAATTTTAGCATAAAACTTCTATCCCAAATTAGGAAATAATTGAAGTAGAGGATAAAATAGATCTATGTCCATATAAGCATATATTTTAATTATAAACAATTCAATCCTTATCATGATAAGCTCAGGTACTCAAAAAACTAGCAGATTGCTAGAAAAGCAGATGACTGTAAGCTTGCTACATTTTCCCCCTTATAGCTTCTTTGGAAAGTATTGCTAGGAAGAGAGTTACAGTTTATGAGAAAGTCAAAAGTAATAGGTATAATAGTGAGGTTGAGTTCTTGATAGTGCAATGATAGTAATTGGCTTGAAATTTGAAGAAAAGTACAGTGTTTTACGTAGTTCAGAGATCCTTTTGACATATGCATTACAAGACCTTTTACCATCAAGATATGAGATGACTAAAATACTGAGTAATATTAAATAAAAGAGCAAATGTCAAAAGATGACATTCTCAGGCCAAATACACATACAGTTATAAATATGGAAGTATTTTACAGATGTGAAAATTAGAAAATGTTTATAATTTTTAAAAATAAATGTACTGACTTTAAACATGATTTTCCCCTACTACAATTACTGACAATTTTGACCTCTTCCTCTCAGAAGCCTGAGCAAAAACTGTGGCATTCTCTTCCTCTTATTTTACATTATAAATGACTATATAAAATGTGCATACATACAGATATGCATGCCTGAAATATATAATTTCTGTGCATGAATATAAATCTTTGTTTTTTAAGATTCCTTAAAATCTACTCTTCTTATTTAATTTTAAAGAGAGCTGTCACTCCATTTACAAGTCCAAATAATATATGGACAGAAGAATCTAGTTCAGCTCTATAAATGCCCACAGTCCATGCCTGTGAGAACCATATTTCTCATTAGTCACAAGACTGGTCTATACAAGAGATGGTGGGAACTCCCACTCCCTCCCAAAACAGAGGGGCTGTTACACTGAGTGGGCAGAAGAAAAAGGTGCAAGAATTTGAACCTTGATTATTACTAGAAATAAAGCATTTACTGCAGTCTGGAATTCTCATGAAATTGTTTCATGAGCATTTGTACCACAAAGTCTAGATATTAGAGCTTTCTCACAGTTTCTGGTTGAGAAAAGCATGACATAATGTCTCTGCCTCTCAGAGATAATGGAAACTTTTTTTCATAGTGGACAGTCTGATCTTTGCAAAACAACAAGTAATGCAAAATATTTATTTACCAGAGGGTAAGCTTCGTGAGAAATGCACTCTGTGATAACAGGAAAACTAGGAAAAGCACAAAAAATCATTTCCAAGTGATGAACATTTCAGAGGTGCCATACTCAGCCAGGGCTTTGTTTTCTTTTAACTTCCATTGTTTCTAAGATGTAAGGTTTGACATAAAGGCTAGTTAACAAGGCATCAGTATTCCAAGAAATCTCTGTTCCTTTCCAGGTTTCAAAGGGATGTCAAAACCACATGATTACTACCAGATACCATTTGCTATAGCGCTCTGCATTTTCTCAGTTCCAATGCATATTGATTTTCTTTACCACATATATACCATATATACAAAATAAAGCAAGAGTATTAATAACACGGCTTTGATGCTGCAGGATTGCTATAGCTTCCAATTGCATAATGTTATGGGAAACTTGTTGGAAGATTGACACATTAACATGTTTTGTTCATGCAGAACTATTGCTTATGTATAATAATTACTACACAGAAAAGCTACATATAATATAAGAAGAAATCACATCATGTATAGGAGCCTCCCCTCTGACTCATAACACACAATTGCAGTCGATTACCAAAATACAATGGCTCATTCTAATCATTAGTACAAGAGACCCCTGGCTGTGACTGTGCAATTTGGACTCATTATATGGCAGAGGGGACCTCTCTGCCTCTCCATTTCTTCATATGGAAAATAAGGCTGTTAAATGCCTGCAAGTGCAGTAAAAGAGGAAATAGCAACTCAAGCAAAGGGAAAAAAAAGTAAAAGTCTGTCTTCAGTAATGTTTAAAAAATGTACTACTATGCAATGTTAACATTTTCTTCTTTATTCAGGCAGCTTCTAATTATTGTCAAGTGAAGTTCAGATGTAGAAATGTCATGAAATGCATGAACATTAAAAGCAGCATTACCACAGAAGAGGAAATAACTGACAGATCAGTGACATTTGTCTTTCAGATTCTGTACAGGACTGTCCTCGCAATTGTCATGGGAATGGTGAATGTGTGTCTGGAATTTGTCACTGTTTTCCTGGCTACCATGGAGCGGATTGTGCCAAAGGTAGCAATTAACTATGTTTTCAGTGCTGAAATTAGTTCTCATAGCAATTATTATTTATGCTGTTTGGAGTTCTTCACATAAAGTGTCTCAGTAATCCTTCCAGGAACCTGAATAACTTCCTATTGTTATCCCCATTTTATATCCTTGGAATGGATTTAGAAGAGATGAAGGTTAGACTTAGAATTACTCAGCTGGTGGATGAGCTAAAATTTAACTGGGGATATCTGTCATCCTTCTCTTTATAATAGCTATTGTGTTGTCTAGTCATCATAAGGGAATGTGGGAGCAATTCACTGTCTATTATACTTTGAGTGTTCTTAAAATGTCGTAGGTTGTGTGCTTGATCTAGAAACAGATCTCACTATGATATCCAGTGCAGTTTGTAGAATCAGCTCTTATTTATGCAGCCTGACTATTTTAACAAAACTCATAAAATTGCAGCTAGTTACATGCTCATCACCTAACAAATATCTATTGGGAGAGGGAAAGGAATATGATTCTGTTCTTTCTACTTATTCTTTTAGCACCATCAATCATGATATCTCCTGGTTTGGATCCTGCAAGTTAAAGCTGGATGTGCTGTGCTGCAGGGGTTCCATTCTTATCTAGGGGATTCAGTTTTACAAAGTAGCATAAGGAGACTATTTCTTGTCCTCTTAGCAATTAAGCAAGGCAGCAATTTTCTAAAACAACTATAGGAAGCTGCTGGGAACTATTAAGAGATCTAGAGCAAGATGTCATCAATCTACTGATAACTTCCAACTCTGCTTATATATTACATTTGAAACCAATCTTGCTGGGAACAATAATGTTCTAAACACTTTGCTGTAGTAGCCATTCATTGTTCTTCAAAGTTGGCAACTTTCAGAATTCTCAGCAGTGGCCATGCAGCTGGCTGGGGAATGCTGGGAGTTGAAGTGTGCACACTGGGAAGTTGTCAGATCTGAGAAGCACTGCTTCAGAGGTTCATGGAAGGGCAAGGCTGGAAGCAAGCATAGAGACAGGATTAATGCATATAAGCATCCATTCTGGTTAGAATGCCCTTTCTAGCCAAAAAAAAATCTAGCTATATCTTGGAAATGGGCACAATGGGAATAAAGGAGGCCATCTTCTTAGAAACATGAGCATAGTGCCAAATTATTATCATTATCCATGGAAAGAAGGATAAGCCCCTATAGCTAAAAATACTTTTGTGTTCTGTCCTTTTTAAAAAAAAATACTGGTTACTTTATGGCTTTTGGTGACGTGTTACATCATAACTTCCTTTTTGCCTTCTCTTAGACATATTTTGCATCCAGCATTTAGCAGTATGATACCTACTTTGAAAGTCTGGTTGCTTACTAAGATTTTTTTCATTTCTCATAGAAATATTTATCAAAATAGTGAGTCTAACATAACTACATTTTCATCTTTGCCAAAACCTTATCTCTAGTACCTATTAGAAATTTTCACTTCTCATTACTCAATTTTTCATAGTATTTTCCACAGCACCTAGGTCATTTTATTGGAAAAGGGAAGCACAGATATGTTACTCAATCATAACTGATGTTAATTTAAAATGTATATTTCTCTTTGCTAAGTGAGTCATCATCATCTCTAAGAAAATAGTGACTATTTTATTACATTTTGATATAAGCAAACAGAACAAAAACTGATGAGCCTTTAAGAGTAAGCAGATATTCATAACTCATCTTCTATACAGAGTTACTGCTTCTCTTTTCTTCTGATTATACAAATTTGATTTCCCTGGCACTTACATATGACCTGTCTGCATCAGGAAGTCTTTGTACTCAGTGAACTTCCTTACATCATTTTCAAAACAATTCATTTTTTTTTCAGCTTAAGTGCTTATTGGTTGAGGACTTTATAATTCTTAAAATGGAGGCATCCTCATATCTCTCCAGGTATTTAAAATGGATTGAATTAATCATTGGCTTAAAAGTCTCCAGTGATCTTTGCTAACTTCTCTGGATTTAATTAAAACATCTGTGCACTTTTAATTTATTGATTCATCCAACTCATATGTCATGTTTTTAACACACCCTAGTATGCTCTGCATCATTTTTAACCCAATTGCCACTTAACAAAAGCAGTTAAATTCATCTTGGATAATTAAAGCATCCATACTTTAATGTTTACGTCTGCATATGCTTCATTCCCCATGATTATTCGTTTAAACCCATCTATCTGTTCCAAGACATTAGGTGTAAAGTAATACATTATATGATTTACATTATGTTGTAGAATATTGGTAGATAGCAGTTTTATTAAGAAGAATAGAGAATTGCTAGAAAATAGAAAACTCATCATTCAATATTAAATCTTTGTTTAGGATTGGATATAATGCCTCAGTGAATATATAAGAAATGGGTATGCAGCTCTTTGAATACTACTTTCAGGAAATCTAAGTTGCAGGACAGCTGATACTGATTGAATGTTACAAAGAACTGGCTGATAGTTAAGGAACTTCTATAGTGCAACCAATTACCTAATGATGGGTTTCTCTTCATTACATGGATTAAAGTGTAGGCTAGACAATCATTATCTGACTGATTTACTTTGGTTTTCTGCACTGAGGTTGAACTCAAGGTCTTAAATGGTTCCTTCTAATTCTATGCTTCTAAGAGTCTAATGTTTAGGTACAATGTAGTTTAGCTTTGTCACATGAGGGTCAGCTACTGCCGTTTCTGGATTTGGGGGATATCTTGGTCATGGGAGTCCATGCTCTACTGATTTCCCAGTTGGATAATGATTGTGTTGTATGTGTGACAGTTCTTCAAACAACCTGGAAAATTCAGCTGTGCAAAATTCACCTGTCAGACTTTAAGCCAGATTGAATCATATTACATTGATTCTGATGTCTCGTTAGCCCTCATTCAAATTTTAGATGCTTATCTGTAAAGCCCAAGAGATCTTGGGATCCAAATACTTGAAACAATTCCCCTTTACCAATCTGTTGCAAAGAGAATTACCTTTACTTTTGATATCATTACATGCTGGAATACTGTTCCTTTCAAAGTAAAACAGATACCAGTTTTACAGTAATTTTGATACAAGGTAGAATTTCCTCTATTCACCATTTTAATTTAATTTTGACTGTTTCACTGTAATGCTTGCAGTATTACCACCTTATTATTTCAGTCATTTTGTAAGGTTACTTTTGTTCATATCTTTGCACATCATCCTGATATCTGAAAGGGTAATGGCAGGTTAGAAAGGGCTCTCCAAAACAATTTGGAGATTTGTAAATTTACCATTCTCTAGGAACTTACAAAATGAATGATACAACTGAAGCTGTCCTTTATTGACGGTTGTGTCAAATGTGTGTCTTAAGAAAATTCAGTGGCAAAAGAAGGAAAATTGGGATTACAAAACAATATCTGACATTTTTCTCCTTAGAAAAAACACATTCAATATCATAGCAGCAGCAGTCTAATTTTTGTTAAAGGAATATTCTGGGCTGAATTATCGCAGATGCAGAATTAATTATTCTCTTGAGAAGGGGTTCTCAGAGGGTCAGCCTGAACAGCAGTGTCAAGAGATTTATTGCACATCTGCCTCCATTGCACTTCCCTGTGGTCTGTGAATAATGAACTTCTGCCTTCAGTCAGCAGAATTCTCTTTTAAACCCAAAATAGGAACATAAGAATTTGCATCACACTAATAGGCCAGCCCACTGAGTTTCAGCCTCTTCTAGGAGTTCCTTTGCTAATGTAGCAATTACTTAGGCTGCTTAATCTTTACCATTGTAGGAAAAGTTGCCCCCTTTTTTCCTTTTCTTTTTTGGCTGTAATAGAGTGTAGATTTATTGTAATCCCCCACCACGGGAACAGCTGCCAATCAAATATGTTCCCGATAGAAAATAGAAAATGTAATAGTGGTATTACATTGTGCTGCTGTCATTTTTTTGAGACAGGAAATTGAAAACTAGAAGTATTATATGCAATTTGTTGTCTGAGATATGTCTGTGTTTGAGTACATGCGTGTAAGAGAGAGAGGGGAGAGGCAGGGAGACTTAATGGTGTGTACTAGGGAAAAAACTTCCTGTAATTCATAGGTGTAAATCACAAACTAATGTTTTAGTTTGTTAAGCCTCTACATTTTATTTTTTGTGTACATTTCTTCATTTATGTACTACGAATCACCACTATTCGTTTATAAATAAATTTAACGTAACCTAAATTTCTGCCAGGCACTTCTTATTGTCTTAGGATCTCTTCAGGTCCCATAGGGCTATATCAGTCCTCCTCTGAGCAGGATACCTAGGTGTGTAAAAATCCCCTAGAGCAGTCTCCTTCAACCAGACCTCTAGCTGTAAGTTAATCCCAGTTCCTTTTTTTCATACACATCTGGATGACAATGGATGAAGGACAGCTGTCACAGGACATGACATTGCATTCTTTCCCCTTGTTCTCCATGGAATACATATTCATTGAACCAAGAAAACAAAAGGTGTGTGGTTATATTTAACAATATAACCAACTTTTCACAGAAAGAGTTGTAGTAGTGTTACTGATATGATAACATTTAAATTTTAAGCAATGTGTATCAGTGTAAGGTACAGGTAAAATCTCCCTTGAATCCAGCTTGATTTCTGCTGACTATATTGTCATGTCCAAATTATTTTCTTGGGGACAGTACATAAATGGTTTGCCATTGCCTTTTTCCAATTTTTTTTTTTTTAATTTCCAGCCTGTGGGATTTCTTGGTAGTTTCCCTTCATGTACAAAATTAATTCTAACTCTTTGCTTTAGATTAATTAAATATACACTTTTCTGTTAATATACTATAAACAGAATTATCTGTGTTTGAA
>JAJFZI010026696.1:5339-15974 GCA_022379055.1 Anilios bituberculatus
TCTGAAATTTGGAACACTAACTTGGAAGACCCTAATTAAAATAATGAAACCTACTAAAAGCAAGTTGTCATAGAATGAAATTACTAAATCAGGAGGAGCTTCTCATTAGGCAACTTGCTAATATTTATTACACATTACAGATCAGGAAGATGAAGGCCAGTTTATTATATCCAACACTGTACCAATTTCAGTTGACTCGGAATATTGTAGAAAGCAAAGCTGCAGTGGGCAGTAGTGAGGGAGTGTATTAAGAGCATTTTGTTGTCCCCCATATTAGATTGCTGGCCATTTGAAATTGCCGGAATAAAGTATGCTCCATCTGGAGTACTTTTCAACTGAATGCAAGCTTAACATTTTGTATGTATAAATGTTACCCATTACAATAAACATGTAATTCAAATAAATAGCAAGGTTTATGGACAAAACTATGCTTCTGTAACATCATCGCTGATAGTATTTTTATTGAAATAAGCTGCTACACACATCCTGCACTTGTTGAATAACTTACTGAGCGTATTGTGTTTTAAAATCACAACTGCTAGCAATTACTTTCCATGTGTTTCTTTCATCAACCATGTCCCATTGTGTAGATCTTGGCTTTATACAGATTCTTGCTAAACTACAGTTATAAACAAATCTTGTATGTGATGGTCAAATAACAAATGGGAAAGTCTATATCATAATTCTAGCATGCCCTCTCAGTTAAAAAATCTGAATGTAGTTTCTTTAACCTAGCTTCTACTGTTTTGCTGTTTAAAAGAGGTGATTAAACTACAACATAACCTTAGAATTTAGGTTTGCAGCTATCTTATTATGATATAAAATAAATACCATGCAGGAGTTTAAACCTAATAAATACATTCAGTTTTTATCACACTAGCTAGGGTCTAATGTACAAATTAGGATTGTGCCACTTTAGTTTTATCCAGATATTTATGGGGAGAAGAAAACACCAGCAAGTCTTTTGATTTTCACTAAATTATGGATCTCTTTTGAAATTTGTATATTAAAAGGGGGAAATAATTTATAGTGCTATGTTTCCAACATAGTATTATAATTCTGTAACAAGTATACAGTACTTCCAAATCTAAACAAATATAATCTCTACAAATATTTTTCTAATATGTATCAACTTAAGGGCAAGCTCACTTTTAAGGATTTTTCTAACATGATTTGATTTCCTTTCAATCTGTCTGAATCAAGGTGTAATATAGGCTTCTCTAGCCAACAGCTATTTTTGAGGATTTGAAAACTCCAAACAAAAAACTCCAACAAAACTCTGATACATAAACTCTGATCAGTGCTAACCTGTAGATCAATACTGCAAGGCGAATTACAGCTCTATCTGTAATGATATAGGAATGGTGCTGACAAAATTGTTGCATTTTCCATCATTGTAAACATGTTTTTTTTGTTTGTGGCCATCTATATTAACCTGTTTTAAATATATAAATAAATTTTATGACATTTTATTTCAAATAAGTTTTTGTTATCTTTCTCACTTCTGATTCTCACTATTAACAGAAGTTATCAAAATACAACTGTGTGATGGACATAGCCATATAGTTGGCCTCGTCAGATTTAAAACTGGTTCTTGTATTGCTCATTTTGTAGTTCTTCAACACCATAACATTTATCAGCAACGCTCAGAAGCTTCCTTAGGCTCTTCTCTTTTAAGAATTACAGCCTAGCATTCTACATTGGTGACCAACTAGGAGTACAAAAATCAGGTTCTGCTCTGCTAGACACTCCTTGCCACACTATTAGATTATACAGAGATTGATAAAAAGATAGGAGTCTGCTCTGGATCATAGTAATTAAGGCCAATCATAATGGTTTATAAACAGGATTTCATTTCCATATAATAGTACATTTCATAATGAATCTCAAGCTGCTTTTAAAATTCAACCATTGTTTTCCAATATATATAAAAGTGTATGGTACTGGACACAATTGAATCAAACTGCGTATTTATTTTGATCTTAATCTCCCTTACTGAATTCAGCTCATGTCTGTTCTTCAGCACTCAAAGCTTTACCCATTTCAAAAAATTTTTTTCTGAAATAAGCAAGCAACATATTCATCTAATAACATACAGAAGAATTAAAAATGTTTGCTGGAAGTTTGTTCAGTACTCAAAGGATCACAATACAATCAAACTACTTCCAAGTCATTCTATGCCTTGATACATTTTCCTGCTAACTGTAAAAATAGCAATACTTTTTTTATCTGTACAATATATATCAAACTTAAAAAAAACAATTTAAAGTTTTTTTGGACAGCCAATACATTTTAAACACTTTATTTTAATAAAAGTTACATACAAAACTGAAATCAACACAGTCATAAAAATGGTTTCCTCTTTATTTTGACAGGAAGAATCTCTATATACGGATTCTAACCTAATAGTTATGAATTTTAAATGCAGATAAACTGGCAGACATTTTCACTAATCAGTGCATCAACAAACATTGATGGTACCTGATTTTATTTCAGAGAACAAATTACAAAAGGAAACTACAAGTTAATAGACATGAGGAACAGAGTTCAGATTAATGAGCAAGAATTACTTCTGAATTATTTAGTAGGAGAAATAACTAAATCCACTCTTGTTCATTAATTTAACACCATATTTTACAAAAATATTTATCTACACTGTATACAGGGCTATACATTAACTTTTTGTTTCAAACACATTTTCAAGATTAAGAGATGGCACTACTACCCTGAGCATCATGTATGGCAAAGGGAAGCAATTTCATCCACAAGATACGAGAATTCCAAAACTTTCACACATGGTTTCCTAATTAAAATCAAGATGGTCCAGCAATACTAATGCAGTTGCATTTTGGCATTATTGGGAAAGGAAACACCTATTGTGGTTAAATGTAGCTGGATAAACTGTAAAATGGATTCAGCACAAAATGACAACTTGTACGTTAACAAACTGCATCAAAGAACCCATCAATTTAGGGGAAATAACTACTTCAAAAATGTATGGTTTGTCTCTTCCAGTATTTAAAGTGCTATTCCATCCCTGAAAATGATTGAATAAATCTTATCCAGCTCATACCTTTATATGTTATAAACTCTAAAGTCTATAAATGCACTTTCCAGTTTGCAAGTTATAAGTGCATTTTTTATTCTGGTAAGATTCCCTATCTTTTTCTGGTGTTACAAAAAATTTTAATTGGAGATGCAGTACAAATCAGTCAGTTCCTTCTTCTTCCCCACTCCACAGATGGAGTAACATAACAAAATTCTTGCAGGTTCCCAAGTTTCTCCACACTCCATGGTGAGCTCTAAAATTGATCAGGGAGGTGGAATCTCCCAGAATATGCACCAATTTTAACTGGCTCAGGAAACAATGATACATTCCGCAGCTTTGTAAGCTTGAATATCATATAGCAACATTCTTCTTTTATCTTTAACTGGTGAAAAGAAGAGGATATAAAATCACACAGCACTCAAAAATCTGCATGACTTGGTCACCAAGTCCACTTACCCTTGGGGACCCATTAAGAGTCTCTGGTAAGCATGACTTTTGGCTGGCTTCCATTATCAAGACTAAATCTATGGATCTGCTCATTCAGAGGAAAAAAATTGGTTAACAATTCCTAGTTTGTACATCCCAATCTACATTCATCAGGATGAAATCCAAACAAGTTTCTCAGCTGAATTACCTCTAAAAGAGATAAAGAACACTTAAATAGCATACCTACAAGAAGGTAACAGGACTGAAAGACATCCAGGGTGTAGAAACCTGGGACGACTATTTTATTACATACTGATAAGCTTGATAGTATTTTCAATGAGTGCCTGAATAAAGACACTACATAACAAATCAAAGGCTTCAGAATCTTGCAAAGAACATTTTATCAACAGTCTAACTTGTACATATTTATACAAAATTTTAGGATAGTAAAGGGGTAGTCTGGATATTTGTAATAATTAAGACTTGTACCAGCAAAAGCCAAGAAATGGCAATAATCATTTTCACTATGGACCAGTAGTTTACTGTTAGAAAAATACAACAATAAAAAGTAAATGTAAAGCCCTGCAGAGGTGATGCTTAGTCAATTCCTCCCTCAATTATTGGGGCATCAAATGTCTGACATTGTACTTGGATGTGTCTTGATACTGTGTCATGGGTTTGTCTGCAATTCCACATGTCCCTACGCCAACCTTTCCTGTAACGCTTTCAGGAGAAGCAAAGATGCTTCGTTTTACCTGTATAAAAAATTAAAAGCATCGCATTTAGTTATGTTCATATTTCAAAAAGTCCATTTGAATACAGAACAGGTTGTTTTATTTTAGAAATATTTCATACTTGAAATGATGAGGTTCAAAGCATAGAACTGTTCTGGACTCTAAAACACGTCCAGGGTGATCAAATCAGCCATTTTAACTTCACAATACATATTTTACACTTGGTATTGTTTAAATTCAAAATGTTTTGCTTACTCTTAGGTCATAAGCATTATCCCTGACATTTAGCTTTTCTACTAGATTATCTTAAAGAATTGCAAATTATCCAAAGTTAAAAATACTAAGAGATTGCTTAAACAATATTGCTCCTGGAACTCAAACTAACATTCTTTGTACTAGGAAAGTTTTATTCTAGAAGTAATGCTATATAGTAGCTGTGGAACCTGACAACAAATCTATACTGCAAATTAACTAAGATATAGTATGCACAAACCTGGCCTTTTTTGTTTTTTGAATATGCTCTGTTGTTGAATTGCTGCCATTTGACTTTCTGATCTTCTCGTTCCTGTTCTAGTTCTTTGATACGCTGGGCCTTTTTCAAAGCTTTCTTCTTTTTATATTCTCGTTGCTGAGCAATCATTTCTTTCCTAAAAAATGACACTGAAGGTTATTTATATAACTCCTCACCCAACATCACCTTTGTCATAAATTCACTTTTATTCTCAGAACATGTAGACAAAAGCAAGGATATACCGATTAAGAGAGTCTCACCTTGAACTAGGTGAATGTAAAACTCTCAGTACAATGGGGCTTCAGCTGTCCAGGCCCATTTCATTCTCCAGCTGCAGAAAGTGTTGTCATTCATTCTGTAAAGCAATCTGTGCATTGCAAGTTTCAATAAAGCACAGCAATCCTACTTTTACACACTACTAAGAAAAAGCTCTTTTAGAAGTCAGGTGAAACTAACTAGCTTCTTGTGAACAGGGAGAATTAACTCAAAAATTGTTCCAATATCTATAAAATATATCACATTTTATAGAAGAAGTTCAAAAAATATTCAATGTTGACTGAGCATTACAAGTAACAATATAATGTTGGTATATACCAATCTTCCCCAACCTGGAATAAAGTTTCATCATCTTCAATCAAAATACTAATAGGGAAGGCTGATATAAACATTCAACATAATCATATTTAGATGCTACTTTTTCACAGTACTAGTTTAACACTGGGAGTGATTTTAAATGTTCCCAAGCTAGATTTCAAACAGGTGGGCACTCAGATTCATATCTTGCACAGTAGGTAATCTGTACTTTACTGATTATCTGGGTTAAAAATCCCATATACTCTTTTTTTAATTGTTGTAAGACACTTTGAAAACTGGAATAAATACTAAAGTGGGTTATAAGTCGATAAATAAAATGAAAGCATATGAAATTACAGTCAAAAAACTCATATAAGATTGAGACTGCCCACATTTGTCCTAACTGAAGCCTACTTTTGTTTTTAAATCTATGGTAACACAATTGTTATGTTTAAGGCTGACTGGATACATAGAATAGAGCTTGATTAACTTGGATCATATACAAGGCTCCCTGCTTTCTTTCATTTGGAATAAATTTAACACAAATTGTGTGCCACCTGTTGACCAATATAAAAAACATGACGCAAATGGCAGCAATCTCTTTATATCTGAACAGAATGGTGCAAAATATGCAGGAACGTATGACTCTACTGAAAAAATGAAAATGCCAAATTTCAGAAGAATGTGTGAAGAAGGGTTACAGCTAGATTCTTTACATTCTGATTTATTTATTCAATCTTAGAAAAGTGCCTGTAGTCTTTTGGATATAACTAGATGATATTTGAAGCTTTAGTGCTTTAAATCTTACTAAACTGGATTTACATTATGTTTTTGGTAAAAAAAAGGAATATTTACAAAAGGAGGCTTGTGATGATTGTCCAGCAGACAAAAGTCTTTTTTGTTCCTATTCTCCACTTATGCCCTTGACAAAACCAGTGGATCATACATCAGGAACTAATGGTCTGTGAGTTGGAGTGTTGTAAGGGGAAGCTTTGTGACTGTTTAGAGCAAATTAAAGCACTGCAATGGGCAATATCTGCATTGCTGGGGATGATGGCAATGTTGGGTTTCGACAGCTCAGCACCTACCAACTACCATGGCAATATGGAGAAGTTGGTACACAGCAAAGTACCAATTATACCATCCACATTAGATGATGATGCAATTGGCAGGGTAGTGTCTCCATAGTGCTATAATTCCAGGGAGGAAATAAGCTGCAATAGATGAACTAAGTCCTTTGATTTAGAAGATAAACTTGTTAATTCCGTTCCACTCTCTCTCCCTTTCTTGCTATTACAAATAAATTAAAATAATGTAGCACTGGAAGAAAACCTATCAACAAAGCATTCACAAACTTTCTCTGTTCATTTCAAGTTCCTTTATAAATATTCTGCTTTGCTTCATGCAGCCATAAATTCATACCAAATTATCCTGCTCTGATTAATTTTTTCAACATATGCCAGTTAGGATTTTAAAACAAAAGAATATATGCCTTCAACACAACACCATCATTTATATAAAATAATCTTTGCATGAGAAAAGTCATCAGCAATGGCACTCCAGTGACATTTTTTATATTTGTACAGCATACTAAACAACAAAATCAATTTCCATCACTTACTTGGACATAGGTTTGTTGCCACTGTCTTCCTTTGCTTTTCTTCCCTCTTCCACAGGTTTCAAATTGAGCAAGGGTGTGACTTCAGCATTACCATATCCCGAGAAAGTGACTGCAGCTGTACCATTCTCTTCATCTATCTCTTCAATTTCAGCTTCATAACATCTGTAAAGATATCATGGCTGTAAGCATGTGAGTAAAGGTTTAAAACTCAACCCTATAAAATTTGCAGTGTTTACATTACATTTCAAGATATTTCTGTTTAATTTTTATTAGAATTTGACAAATGTTACAAAATAAATTTTGAAGTGTTATAGTGATATGGTTTCTATTTTCACTAACTGCAATTCTTTACCCATTTACTTAGGGATACGTTCTGTTGAATAAAATAGGATTTAACTTCTGAGCACTTGTTCAGACTGCACTGTTAAATCATAAGTTGACAACGACTCCAATGCTATATACTGAATGAATGATCAATACTGAAAAAACATACAGTATTTAAGAAAATCATTACACAATACAGTATTTGTGGTGACAACAGAGCAAATTATAAGATAATTATCCAGATTTTTCAATCATTTCCTTAAATTCAAAATGAATATAATTACCACATGTAAACTAAAATGCATACATAAATGTTCAAGTGTACAAGTATACAATTCACAGATTATGGGCTGCATGCAGATTTCCTAACATCAGTTTTTGTTTATCTCAAAATACTCCAAACTGTTTGGCCCTAATAGGTACTGGGGTATATGTTTGTATGTGTAAGGAATTCTGTGGCAAAATCAGACCTTTCTACTAGTAGAAAATTCAAGCACCCATCTCAACCTTTGAAAACTTTATACACTCTCCCCAAATCAACTTATTTTCCTCATTCTGAACTCTGCAAAGCTAATGGCACCAGTTTTTCTCCCCTAAATCCCAATAAGGGCAAAATTTTGGTTCCCACATACTGTGGTGGCATCATGACATCTACCTTCTGTGGTTCTTAGAAACAAACAAAAAGCAACACAGAGAAAGGACAATTACGTATACAGCAGCACTCCTTATTGACAATCTGCCCTGGCACCAGGTTCCTCCTAATTGTTGTTTCACAGAGGTATCAATTTCCTTTTATTCTTTGACAGGATTGGACTTCATCAACAGAGTGGCTCTTCTCAGAGTGGCAAAAAGTAATATGAAAAATACTCCAAATGTATGACTGGCCCATTCTAGCAAAGATCTAAATGCCAATTCATAATTATTGGAGAGGACATAGATCTGCTTATTACTTCCAATATTCCTCTATATTGTTTTATAATGATATGTATATGTGTTAAAGATACTCAGTCATTTCACATCCAGTTAAGTGCTGCAAGCACTGATCTTCCCACAAATGACTATCATTTTATGCAAACAAAGCTAACTGCCATTTCTGAGTCCAATTATCTCATTTTTAAAGAATGTTTCTTACAAAAAAAGGAAAGAGGTAAGGAGATTAGAAGAAGACCACCTTCCTGTGTTGTTAATCTTTTTGTGTCTCAAAAGTATATTCTCAAGTTCCAACTTTTCCCAGATGGTATTCTTAACATTTCCCCTAATGAAATATGTATTACTCCCATTTTTGTTAGCGTACATTACATTGATATAAATCTGCAAATTTTAAGAAATACTGGAGACCAAACAACATTCTGCATACTCAACAAAACTCAAGTTACTCAATGGCCTTCACTCCCAAGTAATTTTTGTTTGAGTAAATATTTTACACTTGAAAACCTAAATTCCCTTTAACCAGATATTCTCAAGCTGATGCTCTCCATTCATATTGATCATTATGCTTGCTCACTGATGGCAGCAGCTGTAGTTTGGAGAATACCATGACTAGGAAAACTATCTGATGATACTACTCCTGCCAAGTTGCTTTTTACCTGGTTGGAGGTGGGGAGAATACGAACCAAAGGGAAATATCTTACCATGGATTTGCATTAATTCATGTAATTGTTACAGAAGTTTGTTTTCTACACTTACTGTCCATCTTCACTCCATATTGCCATACATCTGTCTCCAACTTTCCATGTATGACTGGGGAGAGCAGAAGCAGAACTATCAGAACTTGCAAGAGCTTCGGAAGGTTGAGTTGAAAGGAGGTCTTTGGTTAATTCTATAACTTCCTAATGAAAGGGAAAAAAGACAAAATCTTTAAAAACTAAGACTACTTCAACTGTTCAACCGTATTTACCAGCTGTGGCAATATTATAAAAGGTGATAAAATAAAGAGTACATAAAACTACATTTTTTTCTAGTGTTGTGCAATACCTCAAAGTCAATTCCTAAAAGATGCTCTGAAGTAATCAGGGGGAAAAAATCAAATAAAAACAGAGTTAGAAATGACCTCAGAGGTCATCAAGTCCAACACCCTGCACACTGCAGGATCCACTACATCCGTAATCCCCAAACATTTTTGCACCACAAGCCAGTGCAGCTGGGCTCCACTTGGGGGGTGACGTCATCACAGCAATCCAGAACTTGCCACAACTTTTGGATTGGTCTGGTAAAGCCACAGCCTCCCAGCCACAGCTCTGTAGCTGAGAGATGCCGCTGCAGACAGCATTCTTTTTACAAAGAGAATGCTGTCTTCAGCAGCATTTTTCAGCTACAGAACTGTTTCTGTGCTAATGGCAGAAGCGCCACTGCAGTTTGGTTGGGCACAGCCTAAGGCCCGGTAACAGTCTGCTGCCTGGTGGTTGGGATCTCTGCACTGCACTATCCCAACAGACGACCATTCAGTCTCTGCTTTAAAACCTCCAGTAAGGGGGAAGAAACTACTCCTTGCAGTAATCAATCCCACTGATTGATGACTCTTACTGTGAAGATCTTCCTATTGTCTAATCTAAATCTATTCCTTGAAGTTTCATCTTATTTGTTTTAGACTTACCCCTCAGAAGCAAGTGAGAATAAGTCCAAACCATCAAACATGTGACAGCCTTTCAGATATTTGAAGACTGTTATCATGTCCTTCCCAACCTGCAGGCTAAACACACCCAAGTCCCTCAACCTCATCAGAGGGATTGTTTTCCATTCCTTTCACCATCATGATGGCCCCTTTGGACCTGTTCCAGTTTGTCAATGCCCTTTATAAACTAGACTGTGCAGAACTGCACACAATACTCTTAGTGAGTATGACAAGGGAAGAGTAGAATAGAATTACTTCCCATTTTTTGGACTCTGTGTTCCTCCTGATGCCCCTCAGAACATTGTTATCCTTCTTTGCAGCTGCAATACATTGTTGCGACATCTTGTGCCTATGATTCACTAATATCCCCAAGTCCCTCTCACATGTGCTGCTCTTGAGACATTTTTCCCCCATTCTATATAGGTGTCTTTCATTTTTCTTCCCTAGACATAGTACTTGTCAACAACTCTTTAAAGCAGATGCATCTTGTCCCAGGAAAGAATGGCTGACATTTCCTGATACTACATAATCCTAGGAAAAGTCTGGGTTCTTGTTGCAGATGTCTGCATAGTCTGAAGCATTTTAAAATCAAATATGATGTACTATGTAGCTCTAGTTTTTCTGATTATTTCCTGAATAAATATCTTATACCATTCCCGAACATTCAGGAATGGTATAAGGTTAATTATTATATTTCAGCCAAGGTAATACAATAGAAGCAGACACAATAATACAGTGGTAAAGAAATATCCTGTTTGCTGATTTTTGTATTTTTATTAAAAAATA
>JAJFZI010026709.1:0-11811 GCA_022379055.1 Anilios bituberculatus
CGCACTCCCCCGCAGATTTACTAAATATATTTCACAGGATATTGACAGTGGCTGCTTTTCCTTCACTGGATACTGGCAGCTTTAAAAAATGTTCTTCTAAGTTAGGGAATCATAATTAGATATTGATTGCTGCACAATAAGAAAACCGAGCAGTTATACCAGCCAGGTTTTACAAGTGCTTTATGATAAGCAGCTGGTTAGGTAGCTCTGGGCACTATATTTATATGTTCCAATCCCATAGAACACATTGTGTTGACATTGTTGAGCCCAGCCGCAAGGCAGGCAGGGGACAACTTGCTGGTTAGCTGGTTAGAAAGTGTGCTTTAGGTCAATATCTTGTGTGCAGAGATATATATGTAATGTTTTCAGGGATGAGTAGGTAGAAGGATAAAACCCAACTTTTGTGGTATCTCTTTTTTTCTCCATAACACAATGCATTCTTTTCCCATTTCCATCAACAGATATGGATTAATAAATGAAGTTTTTCTCCCTGTTTTAGGCAAGAAGCATCCAGTTCAGTCTAAGAGGTTTTTGTTATTCACAGGGATGATGCATTTTCTGACAGCCTCAGTCAGAAGGCAGACAGTGAAGCGAGCAGTGGACCCTTGCTGGATGATAAAGCCTCCTCAAAGAATGACATCCAGTCTCCAACAGATCACATTTCAGACTATGGATTTGGAGGAGTGATGGGACGGTAGGAAAGCCATTTGTTTTCATTTGGATGCAAGTGCCATCTCTCCTTTCTTTTTTGATCATAGGCAAAAAATCGGAATGCATATACTGTGGGAAACGTTTGAGCTAATTTGTATAATTGATGGCCAGTTTAAAATGGAAGAAGCATGGATGTTTAGTTATTCATTTATTTTCTCATGTCTGCTCTGTCAAATCAATAGACTTTAGGCAGCATACAATTGTATAAAAGCAGCTGCAACAAAAATGATTTACTAAAAATTATCACAACCTAAATTAACTTAAGTAATGTAACTAAAGCTAACAGAAGTAATGAAAGGTACGGTGATCATCAATTCCTAAAGGCAAAGAGTGAGGGTGCCCTCCAGACCATGGTGACAAGCTGTTCCATAAGATTGTTTTCTTCTGATTAATTACTTTTATTAATATTTAGATTTGTGGTGATGATGACTTTTAGTTTTTGTCTTTATGTTTATCATGGATGGTTTAAATTGTTTCTTATATCTGCCAAGAGTCAAACTGATTGCAATGGGATATAAAGGTAATAAATAACTAAAGTAGCAAAACTTAAATAAAATAAGCAAAACAAAATAAGATTGTAGTAGCTGCTGAAAAGGCTTACTTCTTCACTCTGACCTTTTTTACTTCTTGAGAGGCAAGAATTTGGTCACAGATTCAACTCAGAGCAGAGAGTCCCAATGATGGCCTGTATCCAATCCCTGCAGGACTTTATGGAATATAATCAACCCTTTGAACCAGACCCAGAAAAAAATAGAATGCCCCTGAAGTGCCCAAAAGACAAGTTTAATTCTGCTACAATGGCTTTCATCCATCAGCATCTGTTTCACTAGGTGAAATTTTCAAGTCATTTTTAAAGTAGCCCCCAATAGAACATCTTGTAGTAATTCAATCTGGAGGTGACAAGGGCATGAATTACAATTTCCAGGGTCCTCTGTTCCAAAAGTGGTGCCAACTGCTGTGCCAGATAAAGTTGGATTCTCCACCCTTGAACAAGCAGAAGCCATGAATCCAGGAGAGTTCTCAGATCAGATCCCTTATCCTTCAGATGCAGTATGAGCCCTTGTAGAGATAATATTGGAATAGGTGATGAACCTGGTGATTTCTGGTCAAACAGCAATTCTGTCTTGCTGAGATTTAGGTTGAGCTCTTCTAATGCCATCCAGCCTCTAGACAATGGATGAGGGTATCTCCAGCATTTCTAGCATATCCTGGGTAGAAAGTACGATTTGAAGATCACCTGCATGTTGATGATAACTTACCTTGAACCAATAGATTATCTCTTCCAATGGCTTCATGTTGATATTAAATAATATTAGGGTCAGAACCAAGCCTTGAAGAAACTCATATACGAGTTTTCCTTTCTCCACAATTGCCAACTGCTTGCACAGGAAGTAATAGAGCCACTGTAAACGGATGATTCCCACCATCAAACCTTGCAGAGATCAAGGAGGATCCCATGGTTGATGGTACTGAATGCTGCTGAATGACTAGGAAGACTGTACTTCCTCCATTTAGATCCCAATAAAGTTCATCCACTAAAGCAACCAAGGCTTATCTGACCCAGATCCAGGTGTAAAGAAAGACTGGAAAGAATTGAGAGATTTATCTTCTTCCAGTCTTCCCTGTACTTGAAGAACTACAACATTCTCCAAATTGGAAGAATGGAAGTTTGGAAACTGGGCACTAGTTACCCAAAATAGATGCAACCAGGGATGGCTTCTTCAGGAAGGGATATACCATTGACTCAAGGCAGCAGGTACACAGTCTTCTCTCTGTAGGTTCATATGAATATTTAGTCATCAGTCCTGCTGAATATGGAAACTTGGGACAATGATTTTTAAAAGCCTGTTGTTTTTAATTTGCAGAGTGAGGCTAAGATCTGATGGAGCAGCTATTCCCCGTCGTCGAAGTGGGGGTGATACACATAGCCCCCCCAGAGGTTTTGGTCCAGGAATAGATACACCTCCTCGAGCAGCAGCTTGTCCTAGCAGCCCTCACCTGCTGCCGTTGAACAGAAGCAGGATCGAGAGCCCAGAGAAACGCAGAATGGCAACATTTGGAAGTGCTGGCAGTATTAATTATCCAGACCGGAAGACACTGACTGAGGGCCATGCCTTGAGGTCTACTTGTAGCTCAACCCGGCATAGTAGTCTTGGGGATCAGAAATCACTTGAAACTGAAGCACTGGCAGAGGTAGGAGGAGAACTTTAAAGGAAATCTACATGTTTCAGAAACTTAAAATAACTCAAATATTTAGGAGTGGATTTAAGAAGTTCAGTTTATGATGTCTTGCTTTAAGGCTTATTCATTTCTGAACTCCAAGTATATAAACCTAAGAGTGTAGTGCAGTGGAAAAGAGCGGTTGAATTGGAGTCATAAGATCCAGACTCTGAGAGTTCAAATTCCTGCTCTGCCCATGAAATTCACTTGGGCCAGTCACTTCACTCTCAGCCTAACCTACCTCGCAGGGATGTTGCAGAGAGAGCAACTTAAGGTATGTGTGCGCCACTCGGAGCTCTTCGGAAGGGAAGCAGGCTATAAATATGATAAATAAATAAATAAAAATACGTAAAACAAGATTTCACTTATTCAGTCCTTCACAATTCAGCATCTTTCACGTTTTTACATATCTTGTTAAATACTGGGATATTGTGGTGTGTTCCTGTCTTTTAAAATAAACATACCGGTAATTCCTAAAAAGCATTAGCATTTTCAATGCTTATGAAATCAAAGCTTGCAATAGAATTTCCATTTCCCAGAATGCTGCTAGGCTACATTGTATCAACAGTTTTTGCCTTATCTGAGAGGGTTGAGTAGACTTTAAGGGACCAAGTAAGTTCCTTACCTTCTCTTTTGTTCCCCCCCGAGTCAACCCAGAATGTATCATAAAAAATTGTTAGTGGAACACTGAAAATAAATAATACTGTTGTTTCTCCACAGGAAATGAAATTAAATAAGTGCAGAAGGACATAATGAACTTTTAAAAAGTAAACTCTCTCCAAAGCAAATTTTGACTAATCTTTCTAAAATATTTTATGCAAAAATATCATAGCCAATTTTGAACTCACTGAAGCACCGACTACCTTATCTAGTTTATGGGTTTCAACTGAAAGCAGATCAGGAGGTCAGTCTTCTCTGAAAAGTAATAATTTCTAAATTGAAAGAGGATGGTTTTTTTCCCTGGACTAAATTAATTGTGATATTAAATGTATTACAAAGAGTTACATGTGATGTTCTTGTTACAGTAAACATAATCCAGGGGATTTTTTTTAATGCACCTGGAATACAATGGAAGGTAGGTTTAGTTTTTTCCTGCCTAGTTGTGATTCTGATGAAAATCTATAGCTGTGAGACTTTGGGTTATTGGATGTGTGTGTGTGTGTGTGTCTGTCTGTCTGTCTATTTGTGAAGGTTAGGTGGCAGCAACCTTGGCTGATCTTAGCAAGATAGCAAGGTTGGATTTGGTTGGAAGACCACCACAGAATACCAGGCCTGTAGACTAGACTGAGAAGATGACCATGGTAAGAAAACTACAAGCTACCTCCTTGAAATCACATGGAGTTGATCTGAACACAAAGGATTTTATCATAAATAAGAAAAAGTTGTCATCAACTGAACAAGCAGATCTATTCCTGATATGAAAAGCTTGAATCAAAGATTTTACTTTATAGATCATGTATCAAATAGAATACATGATAACATAGAAAATGTAGGTTTTGTTTGTTGAGATTTTTTAAAAATCAACAATATCAAGTATCTGTTCTCAAGTAGAATTTATGGACCGAACAAAAGGATTTGGTTGAATGTCTATTCTTTTATCTGTGTGACTGTTCAAAGGTTGGTGGACCTGTTGCATTCAGTCAAACACTTGTTAGCTTTTGACATCTAACTTTTTCTGTGTGGGCTGTTGATTGATGGATTATGCAGTCACTTTTTACAATAGAAACCTTAATGGACAGTCATGTTCTATTTTAAATATAGCTACTGATTGTTTTGTTGTGTACTGGATTTAGTTTTAAGGCTGTTATTTCCTTCTTGGAGAGAAACGGGGAAAGAAACAGTCCCCGTTTCTCTTTCTCGTAGTTTAATTTACACAGCAGGAACCACTTTTTCTTTGCATACAGCTAGAGCTCCTTGATGCTCTGTAGATTGTTATAATGAGAATTGGTAACTGTGTAGGCTGCTGCTTTGAATCAGGTAGGGAAACAAGTCAAGAAGGCATTACAGATCAAGCCTTTGAAAATTTTGTAGCAGGTAGATCTCTAAAGAAAGAGGTGATTCTTCTAACATCTTATCTTTTATAAAACAAGGTGGCCTGGCAGGACTTCATAGGCATCAAACAGCTGAAAAAAATGGTACTAGAGGTGGATGGCAAAAAGGGCATCATAACATTTAAGAAACGGAAGGGAGTGGAGTTACAAATAACTAGTAAGAACCCACGAACAAGTACAATACAGAAAATATGTTTTCATGCTTAAAAGAAATATAATAAAGAGAATTATAATTTTAATTATAAACATAATTAAAAATAATTCTTAGAAAACTTTCAAATTTTAGTTAAGTCTAACCAGTAAAGTATAAATAAGTATAATTGTGAGATTGAGTGGTCATCCTTATATCCTGATGGATATTATTTTGCAATAACTTTTGAGATGATAATGGAGACAAGGTAGCCTAGTAGCAAAGAGTGATGGAATGTGAGATACAAGATCTGGACTCCATGAGTTCTGATCCCTACTCTGCCATGAAACTCACTGGGTGACCTTGTCACTTTGCTTCCAGCCTAACCTACCTAACAGGATTGTTGTGGGGATAGCAACTTAAAGAATGTGCACATCACTAGAGTTCTTTGAAAGGAGAGTGGCTTATAAATACAAATAAATAGCTACTCCATTGTTTCTGTCTTGTTACCAAAGATCGGAAGGTGGACTATGGGATTACTAGGGAAGAATAAAGAGCTTTATCCAGTTGGTCTAGGCCAGCGTTTATTAACTGCTGGTCTGCCAGAAACTTCATGCCAGTCCATGAAAGATTACACTTGCCCTGTCCTGGCCCGCCCCCTCCACCCTGCTCCCTTTCAGGCTTTACTGGGCCTTCCTAAAACTTAACAAATATCTGTGGAGCCTCCCTGGCATCTACGTGGCTTGCTCAGATCCTGGGAGGCCTGTAGTCCCGCCTACCTTACCTGATATCCCAGAAAAATGTAAAAAAAAACTGGAAATCATCTTGGAAACCCCCAAAATCTTGGCGTTTTTTCACAAGATTTCGACGTTTTCTGACATCATGCAAAACTTCAGCACAAAATTTTGAAGTTTTATGATGTTTTATGACATGGTAAAGTGCCAAAATCTTGTGCTGAAGTCTCATGAGATGAGAACACTGAAATCTCTCTTGGGACTGACAGAAATCTGGCAACCCTAAACTCATACAAAACAATAGCGTTGCAATTATCATCCCAAAAGTTGCTGTGTGCGTAATAGCATATAACAATGTAAGCAACAAAATATTTATTTATTTAATCGGCTTATAGACCGTCTCGCTCTCGAAAGACTCGAGGTGGTTTACAATGTAACTNNAGGAATAAATACAGTAATAAAAGATGTATTTAACATTAAAAACCATTTAGTAATAAAAACAATAAAACAATATCATGGCGCCCAACCTCATCATATCTAGTCATTATTACATTGTTACATATATCCATTGGGATCTAAGGACAACCATTCAGTCTCACAATTATTCTGGTCTACAGTATGTAAGAATGATAGATGCTGACACAGATATTTGTGGGATGTGATGACTGTTAAGGAGAGGGATCTTTGAATCACAGCAGACAATTTGGGAAAACAACTCCTCAGCTGTTAAAAAAGTAGGAGGAGGAAAGCACTTCCTACGATAGAAACAATTAAGGAAGGAATTAAGAATGAAACTGCCACAATATAAACATATGGTACAATTTGTACTTGGAATATAGGGTTCAATTCTGATCCCCAAAATGACATTATAGAGCTGGAAAAGGTGCATGAAAGACTAGTCAGAGTAGAGAATATCCCTTGCAAGCAAAATGTAATGGTTGCACCTCTTTAGGATAGAACAAATGTAGGTAAGAGGAGTCAGATTACATAAAATAATCTACTGTATGGATAATGCGGACAGAGAGAGGTTTTTTCATCCTTTTCTACAGTGTTAGAATTTAGGTTCATCCAATGAAACAAAACGTAAGGAAAGTCAAGACTCATGAAAGAAATCTATCTTTATAAGCTGTGGACTTAATACATATGTACATACTGATGTTTCATCCATCTGTAATGCAATTCAGCATTTAAGTTTGTCTTTTTAGGAAACACAGTAAGTCAGTTTTATCTGCTGAAAGTTGTCATTTTGCTCTCAAAGGATATCTGTCAAGCTATGCTTGTCTTTTGAACAAAACGTATCTATCAGATTCGGTTTCTGCTAGATGGCATAGGAGCTATTTAATTGCTGGCAAGGACAGAGTCATACTTTTATTAGCTGTATGGTCCATTTCCAGAATATTCTGGTGTTCTCTGAAATGGGTAAGTCTGCCATCTAGAGTACTTTATTCATTTATGTAACAGAAACTGATCCAGATGTGGGCTGGCCAAAAACCAGATGTATCATTCTTCCAGAGACAGATCACATAGCGCTGCACATCCCAACTTATTACCTTAATATGGCTTAATATTTATATTATTAATTAAATAGCTGTATTTTTATTTCAGATTAATTCTGTTCCTTAAAAATTCAAGAGAATCTGCCTTTGTCATGCTTTCTTTCTACCATTAATGTGATCAGAATAGGATTTCCATCACGTTTTGGTGCAACAAATGTTGTCTTAGTAGGAATGAGTATAATGGAATTGTTGCATGAAAGAGCTTAAGAAAACTACTATTCGTTTCAATTTACCACTTCAGTTGATTAGAAGGATTGGACTTTTATTTCCTCTGCTCTATATTAGAGGATATCCTTCAGTGAAACATCCTACACTTCTAAAGAGTATCTGCTAGGCAAATGAAATCTAATTTATATGATATTTTATTCTTGCTTTGAGATCATTTAAATATTGTAAGAAAGCAGGAAAGCCTTGGATAGTGATTCAAGATATGTGCTGTGCAAACAAATTATTTTACACTATTTATTAAGAAAGATTGACTTCTTAAGACTTTTAAGCCATGGAGATGATTATGGGCTCTTGCAGACTCCTGATTTCTTACTCATTGTTTTTTCCTTCAACATAAAAACTTCTGAAACTCTGGATTAAAAAAAGGTGAATTATATTCTGTCATTATCAATATAATGCAACTTTTATATTATAATTTTATTTATTAAAATAGTTGTAATGTATTTTGGAAGACTGCCTTAATGCATATAACATCACATTTAAAATCACTTTTAAAAGATGAGCAATCTTTAAATATACTTGAGTGAAATCCCTGGTAAGTGAAACAAATTAAAAGCCAATACAGCTGATTTGAGGTTAGTATTTTATGGTCTATAAAATGAATACCAGGAAGCAGTCCGGCTCCAATAATTGAGAGGTATCTAGAGAGCTGGAGTCCAAACTGGCTTTTCACTTTCTGGATATGTCTTTTGTACAGTGCCCTTCAACTGTCTCGGAGTTCTGCTCCTAAAATTCCATCAAGGAAACCAAGATGGGTGAGGGTTGTACTTGATTATCCCATAAGAATGTGAAATTATTCAAATATTATATATTATAGTTCATGGGCAAGTAGAAGCATTAGAACTATTACCAGTCCCTTATACTTTCCACAAATGCCTTAGAAAAGCACTAGTCAGTGTTTCATTCCTGATTATTTGTATCCTGCTTCAAACAGGAAAGGGGTTATGGACTGAGCATCGAATTCACGGAGGGTCACACTTATTTCTCTTTCTACTTCTGTGTTTTCAGGATATTGAAAAGACCATGAGCACAGCGCTGAATGAGCTGCGTGAGCTTGAAAGGCAAAATACTGTGAAACAAGCCCCTGATGTTGTTCTGGACACTCTTGAACCAATGAAGAACCCGCAGATTAGTTCTGTCAATTCTGAACCTGTCAGCCCCCTTCATACTATCATGATCAGAGATCCTGATGCAGCCATGAGACGCAGCAACAGCTCAACCACCGAAATGATGACCACCTTTAAACCTGCTCTCTCAGCCCGACTTGCAGGAGCACAGCTTAGGCCGCCACCTATGCGTCCTCTCAGGCCTGTTGTCCAGCATCGATCAAGTAGCAGTAGCAGCTCCGGAATAGGTAGCCCTGCAGTGACCCCCACAGAGAAGCTCTTTCCTAACAGCTCTTCAGATAAATCTGGCACAATGTAGCTATTATCACAAGAGAGCATTCTTTGGGGAAGTGGTTAATCATTCTGATCATCTTCTACTTTTGAGAAGGAAACTATGATGGTACAAATGATGTCCTTAAAATAAAAGACGAGGAAAATAAGTCTTGTAAAAATGATGACACTTAGGATTGCAGAAGCGCTTAATGATTTCATGACATTTAGTCTTGTCAGGACTGTTGAAAATGTTTGGTACAGTCAATTAAGATAGCCATTTTATGTATCACCACTGGAATATTCAAATATGTCTAGAAATATATATGAAACTGTATATAGCTCAGTAACAATTTAGTAGACTTACCTCACCTGTAGACGTCTGCTGGGGAGTGTTCTTGCCTTGTCTGAATTGCACAGCAACTGTACATTAAACAATAGACTGCTGGTGGTTTTTTGAACTGAATTTTCCTGTCAGTTCAATTTGGCTTTAGCGTTACAAATGAAAGGAAAAATTAGTTGTCCTGGAAATGTTGGAGTAATCTGATGATCAGTTCTGTGGATTTCTATCTTCAGATTCATCTCTTAAGGACTGCTTCATTGAAATATGGAAGTTTGCGGTTATTTTCTGCTTGGAGAGTATATCAGGTGCAGATGGGGATTCAAAGAGTAAAAGTAGTGCAAGTTTCTCTTGTGCAAAGGGGAAATCTAGAATTCTCTGTATGTATTTCATGTTGTAGCACAGTGTTACATGTATACAAAAGAAATTTGTTTCCTACTGTTTTCAAAACAGAAGAGGACTCTTGAAATAACCTGTGATTGATAACAATAAATAAATAGGCTACCTTATATAGTGGTTGAAATATTTTATTCTCTCATCCTCCCTTATCGCTAATGGATTCCTGTGGAGAAAGAGACTGTTTAGATCTGGATTAAAACAGGCAAGGAGGCATATAGTAAAATCACATTATTTTAAAGCTACTATTTAGTGGTATATGAGGGTCTTCTTGGATTGTGTCCCTTGCATGAAGAGCATGAACCATATTTAACCAAGCTGATCATATATCTGAACTGAGGAGATGAAAATTTGCACTTTCTATACTTAACCATATAATACTATACAGCAATTTTGGGCTTATGAAGATGAAATTTGTCTCTGAAATTCAATGTAAACAAACAACAATAAAAACCAAGAGATCTAGCATTTGCTGCTAGCCTATTCTGTTTCACTGAACTTAAAGTTCTTCTCCCAGCTTTTTACCAGCATTTGTGAAACAGATATTTTTTATTAACATCTAGATGACCTTAATGAAATTGCACACTTGATTAAATCTGCACTTTCTACTATATGAAATGTTCTGAGTTTATTTTGCAGTGGCCATCTCTTAAAAACAAACTAAATGGTTTCCATTCCTTATTAGAGTTCAGGTTTTGTGCCATCTATCTGTTTGGTGACCTTGAACATGTAGCTTATTGTAGCCTATTCATGACATATTTCTGGCTAAAATTTATTTTGTCACCAGTGCACTTTGCTAAAGTAGGAAAAGAGCTTTGTGCCATGTTTATCCTCTGTTATGTAAGAAACTGATTCTAATCCCATCTGTGTTCAAAAACTGCATAGAAGAGTCACATATTGAATGAGATAGCATTTTCCTCTGTGATGTGAGCACCCATGATACTAAGTGATTCTCCTTTTCTATTCCTCATCCATGAACATGCTTCATTCTAAGAATTTGCCCCTTACCTGTTTTAATATATTGCTGAACCTGATCCCAGTATGTAAAAAATACCTGCTGAACTGTAATGTCTTTTCTTCATGCTAAATTTTAATTGAGACCCTCCAACCCCAAACCATTGCATTTAATAGATGTCTCAGTATAATAGAATACATCAGTAAAGATTAAGACAGCCTTCCCCATCCTCCAAGCTATCTTGACCTTCTGATATATAAGGGAGAGGGGAAAATAACATATGTACTGTAGCTATTCTTGTATTGTTCCTTAATATTATAACAATAAGTGGTGTTTACCTCCAAGTCTGCCACTGTAGTCGGCATTTGTAATGCCATAAATTGTTAACAGTGGTGGTTTTTCACTCTTATAATCTTCCTCTTCTCCTTTCATGTTACTCAACATATCCCCAAGCCTTTTCTTGCATATGAACAATACCAAATTTATCATGACAGCAAATATTCCATTTGTGGTAGTAACAAATCAGCAAATGTCGTTTTATCATGGATTGGATGTTGCAAGGGACATTGTATCTTCATTGTTAGCAGGTTTTTTTCTCAATTCATTTCACGAATAAGAGTTGCTTTGATTGTGTCTTTGGGTATTTCATGTATTTTTGGAGTAACTTGAGAACAGAAGAATGATTTGAAGGTTTACTTTTATCCTTAAAGAGATGATGCATTTTATCTTTTATTAAATTATTTTTGTTTCTATTTTTTCATGGATGGTTAGTGGCTTTTCCTGCTTGAATTTTGTTAACACTTTTAAGTGCCTTTTGAGCACCTGAATAATCTTTGGATTAAATGGGCTTGGGACATGGATATATTGAGATATCGCTTGTGCAAGTTTCCCCCATTTTGTCATATGATCAAGAATTGTGTTCAGGGTTTAAGGAATAATATAAAATGCAGAGCGGGACAAATTGCTTATGATATTTGGAATTGCGTCTTCAGTTTGGTTGAGGTTTGAAATAATTCTTGGAATGAAACTGAAGAAGGCAAGAATGGTTGTCTAGGAAGTGCTTATCTCTTTGTTTTATTCCCTTTTTTCCTTTTCACATATTTGGTTGGTGGAA
>JAJFZI010026746.1:0-10743 GCA_022379055.1 Anilios bituberculatus
GCCAATACAATATTTTCTGACTCCCACTCCTAGGGCATCTAATTTTTTAACCTATCTATTTATAACCTTTTCAATCCAATTTCCCCTACAAGGACATGGTTCCTCACTCCCATTTTATCCTAATAAAAACCTAACTGTATTTTTTGGGGTCTCTGAAAGCAACCTCCCAGCCTCTTTAAGTTTAAAACACCAAAAGCTGCAATGAAAAAAAAAGATATAGAAAACTAGATCCAAATTTTGTCAGAGTTAGAAAAGATTCATTAACTGCAACTGATTTAATTCAGTCATCACTAAATGAATTGCAGTTACTTTCAGCCACTGGTTAATGCTTGATAAATCTAGATCCAGTGCTAAAGCGGAAAGAGGTTCAAATCATTCTTCTGCCTGTTTGTGCTACACTTTAGACTCATCCGCACTCATCATTTATTGTGCTTTAGAGGAATGAGGTACAATTGTCTTCTAATACTTGGCATGTGTGGTGGTAGCATCTCTTTTACCGTTGATCTGGGAGTGGGCCCACTGGACTCAGCAGGATTTTAATTCCTTCCAAATCTGCATGGGATCAAATTCAAAGAGGTGGGTGTGGCTGAACAAATACAACAAATAACAAACACCTCTATTAACTTGTTTATTGGACACGCAAATGGCAAAGATGCTCAGATAACTGTCTTTTCCATAGTTACCATATTGCCGCTATGTACAAAATATATGATAAATGTACTACACATATAAAAATACAATATGCATTACATATATACAATACAATGTGCAAAACATGGCAAAAGTCAACCTATGGAATTGGTTTTAGGGGTGCAAACAGCAAATACAAAGGCATCATGGTCTCTTTCACAAAGGCAATAAACCGCCGGATACTCTGCGTGCCATTATAGGTTTTCTCTCCTTTAAAATCTAGCAGTTCAATGAAGCAGCCTGTACAGACTGGTCTCGGTCTTCTTATTTTCATAAAATGAGATGCTAAGACATAACTGGGACTATGAAAAGAAGAAGAGAAACGCTGGTCATGCTAAGCACGATTTCTACTGCAAAGCAATAAATACTGTGGAAGAAAAAGACCCCCTTATATCACAGGGATCTGTTCTCATCTCTCAAAGTAAGTCTCACAATTTAAAAAAGGGAGAGGGACCCAAATTATTAGACACTACAACAAAATCAACTTCAAATGTATCTACATCTTCACTACAAAATGAAAATCCCTATGCGTAACATTTGGAGGAGAGAGCAGAGCTTCTGTTTTTCTGATTAATAGAATAGTGTGGGTGCGTGCCTTGGCATGAGACATGAAAATGTTTTGGCTCTTCTTGGGCAGCTTTGTTATTTCCACTTCTTTAAGGCTCTGGATTTCTCATGCTGCATCCTCCTATGCAGAATGGAACGATATAAAATGCTGGCATCATGGTTTGCATTTGAAAAACAAACAAAAAACAGCCAAGAAGGCACAAAGAGCTTTCAGTCAGGATGGCACTTGCCAAAGTTTTAGGTGAAGATTACATGGTCTCAGCAGCAGGCAACCCAGAGTGAAAAGGCCTTCTAATCTCAGAGATTGTCACACCTTTCATGTTCCCCAACACAAGTACAACGTGCATTGACAAACCATATAACTTAATTCATGGCAACTGATTGTTTCTATTTTTCTCTCAATTTACATAATTAAGCAGAAATCACACTTTACATGTCCTGGTAACATACACAGCATTCAGTATACAAGTTTGAAAAGAAAGGAGTGGGGAAGGAGCTGCCAATGGTTGTGATTTCTTATTGAAACAACAAGCAACCTAGTTCCATTTTCCAAAATGGACACTGAGTACAAGTATATATTAGGTTTTTCTAATTACATAGTTTGCTTATCCAGAAATAGGTACAACAATCATTTTCACATATTCCAGTTCCCAGAACTTTACTATTGCCATTTGATATTTGCTGAATAGCAATACAATATACGAAGGATAGTTCTAGCAACTTTATAACTGAGGTACAATCATCCAACCAAAATGAAACACCTTCAAATCCAATGAATTTCAGCAAGACCTAAAAGTGCTTTGGCTTTGCCATTCTTTTTCCAGAATGACTATAGGAATCCTTTATGATCCTTATGTTTTTCAGAACTCAAAAAAGAGTTGGAAAAATAGGAGAAAATATTTTTGGAGACAATAATGAAATATGAAGACGCACATCTATGTGCAGTGCAATTCAAAACTGGTTTACTCAGAAGTAACAATAAAATCAATTGAACATAGTTTTCTAAGGGCCTAAAACAATTTACTCTCCCTTCAACATCTGATAAATTGAGGAGATGTTGATAATGAAACAATCTTCTATATTCTGTACCTACTCAACTTCATAATACCTTGCATATCCTAATAGCAGATCTGCTGTGCAGAATTTTTTGGTAAGAAGTGAAGAAATACTATCACTGAATTATAAATAAATAACCAGCCAGTATGTCTGACTATAAAAAAATCTGCAAGAGAGGCTTATCTTGAGACGTCTTTATTGGAGGAGCTTGAGAAGATGCATATTTTTATAGCAGGAATTGGTTCTAAAAATATCTCATTGTGCTTATTTTGTTTTCATATTTCTACTGGAATCATCAAAATAACCACTACCACCATAAATGAACATCAGCAAAGCGGTAACTGTTATTTCTTTGAGGGCTACTTCACAACCTCATCTTAAGTGAGAATGTAATAAATGGATAACATCAAAACAACAATATGATTCTTCCTTGGTATGCATATTTACTTATCTATCTATTCAATTTATCAAGCACCCTTTCCTGACACTCTCAATATGCTTTAACAAATCCAGGTAGGCTTCGAGTATGATACAAAATTATTCAGTATTACAAAGATGATGCTACAGCCTTATCTTAAATTAATAACAACCAAATTCTACCTGTCTGACTTATGAGTGAGCATGTTTGAGACTACACAGCAAAATTACATTTCTGAACGCATGAAAAGTTGCCAAATATACTTAGGCAGATGTGATAATCTATGCAACTTTCTTCTTTCACAGTAGTACAACAGGAGCAAACAGACATATGCCACAGCAGTTTTCACAGAAACCAACCCTCCACAGTATTATCTTTCAGATGGCATAACTACAGGTAAGATAACCTTTAATTTCCCATGAATGGACCAATCCAATGACCGTGGGGAGGGGGGTGTTGGGCAAAACTAAGAGTATGAAAATCCTGTATCAGCAATGAAGCTGATAATTGCTAGGAAGGCGTGCTTAATGCTGCTAAATGAATTCAAATGCTTAATGCTGCTAAATGAATTACAATTGTTAGTGCGTAGAGAAAGACTATGCTAGCAAGTGCAATCTGGATTTAAAAACAAAGTTCCAAATGGTCAAATTACCACAAAAATAAGAAAATCAAGTGCTCAGAAATTATTCAAGCAACACACACACACACACACACACACATATAAAAGAAACTTCACAAATACCAAGTTCACATAAGAATAAAGACTGTACATCTCAGGATGTCTGATTAAAAGCAAGTCATTACCCAGTTATGTTTTATAATAAAAGTTCTGTTCTGAAATGCACAAAAAAACCACACACATTCCCAAACTAAAAATAAATAACATTCCATTATAAATGTTCATGATCCCTTAATATTTTTTCTAAAAGTTCCACTGCTGTAGGATTTTATTCCATAATATGTTTCATTCTTTTCTACATGTGCCAGCATGGCTTGGATAACACACTAGATGTGAAGGCATTTGTCTAAAACAGCATCCTTATTAATTTTAAGCTCTATATACATGCTCTCCGTCAATTGGCCAACAATAGCCTAGTCAATAAGTAAGATGACAAAAAAAAATCTGGCACATCCTAAAAACTGACAACTATGGCACATTCTAAGCCAAGGAAGATAGCAGATGAATCTGGAATTATAAACGATTGCCTCTGAGCTATTAGAAACTGTATAGTCAAACAGGCAGATCTTGTTACATCCAACTGGATTGCACAATGAGGCACACTACACACCTGTTTCACTAGGGGCTTTTAAAATCAGGCTGACACACTTACATTCTAAGATACAGCCTGCCTCCATTCACGCTTAAAGAGAAAAGAAACTTTTTCAATGTTGACTACAAATCAGACAACCAGAGAGAGAAAGGATGTTTGAAAGGTTAGGATTCATGTATAAGATGATCCAATGGTAGGTGTTCAAAATGTCTGAGGAGTACCAGAGATAGTAAATTTACTGAGTAGTATAGGGCAGGCTGGCACTTTTCTTTAACTGTGTTGGCTGGGAGATTAGGCAATAGGAGATCCAGCACTGTGAGAGCCACCAGCAAGAGGTGATAAAACAACAGATAACAGCTTTCCCTAGCCAAGTTACCTCTCCCTTCTTGGGGTCCTTTCTTCCATGACTATTTGTTTTGGGCCCAAGATCCAAAGAAGTAAGAGATGGAGTCGAAGTTTCTCTTTGATGAAATGGCATACTAAATATGGTTGGGGGTTCGCTTTTTGTTTTATCTCTTCGGACAACATGAGAAGTTAAAGAAAATGTTGTGTGCCTAGTGCTTGCCCTATATCTTTTTCCCCCTTGGGATTTTTGGGGAAAGCCATCCATAAATGAGTAAAAAGAGACAGTCAATAGATTTACTTTTGAGTCCATCTTCTTTCTGTCTGTTGGTGTTCTTTGAACTTGGTTTTTCTGCTGCGGATGTTTCATTACCAGGCTAGGCAGGATCTTCTTTGGACTAAAACACGACAACAGAAATAGATGCAATATAAAATTCAAAATCTCACAGATGTTCCTAATGCAGGCAGGATAAGCTCCGAGTGCTAAGTATTTTAATTCAAACTGACTTAGGTGGAGAAAATGATATTTAGTTGATCAGCCTCTCTCAAAGGATGGCCAAATGGAATGGTAAAGCTGAAGATTTTCTCTCAAGCCCATTTAATATTCTCTGATTAAAAACATCACTGGACATTAGTTAAACAACACACAAAAAATTAATTGAACTCTCTATGAAAATCCTAAGACAAAACTCAAATTGACAGAACATTTTTCAAAGCAGAGACCCCAAATTAATTTTTTTGTAATTTTATTATTATTTCTGGTTTTGGAATGAAACTACTCAACAGCAGTAAAAGCCTGTCTCGGCTCTAATGCAAACTTGAATTAGCATCTTGTCAGGTATGAGTTTAAGAAAAAACAAACTGCAAATATGCACTGAGGATATATAACTGGCTCAATGTATTGTGTCTCTTGACAGCAAACACCAAACAGTGCAAATGCTGATTGACTGGACTGTATTAGATATCTCTGCAGCTATGGCAATTCTATGGGTTTCATAAGAACACCCGCAAAATGGTCCCAGGTGCAGAATAAAATATTATAAAAGAACAACAATCCAAATTCTGACAACTTTCTAATAACTTAGAAACTCAAAAAAAATTGTGCAAGGATGAAAAGAGAAACTTGTTTTGAAAAATCCCATGGAACAATCCTGTTAAAAGGTTGCTGGTTTTTCTTGAAATTTCTTCCTGGTTAAAAAGGTAGCTGAGCTTTACAAACAGAAGCTGACTTCTGACTATTATATATTTTTAAAAATCATCTTAACAAGCAAAATAGTCACAGTGCAGCGTTATAAAGTATGTGTATGGTCCCGATGCTGGATGGACCTTTCTTATCCATTTTTCTGCTCAACTCAACTGCAGATTCTATGTTTTGCATGCAGAAAATCCCCATTCAGTTCCTGGCATCACCAATAAAGAGAATCAAGTAACAAATGGCATGAGATTCGGACTGCAGTCTTCAGAAAAACAGGTGCATGGAAAATCCCACCTTGAGCACTTATACTGCAGAACTAGTATGAATTGTCAGATGAGTTACAGAGCATGGCCACCACTCAGATCTTGGCTACTTGAGCTAAAATTGGGAGATTGAGAAGTTTTAGAAAGATCTATATTTGAAGTAGAAAGTATATGCTGCTGTAGTTGGTGTGTGGGCTGTGGTAACTGCCTTCTGTGAAATTAACAGCGGTAGTTTCCAAACGAGAATCTGGATATATTATTTTTCTATTCATTTCAAATCCATTGAGTAGATTACAAGGTCCATGAAAAAAAGTAAATAGCCATGAGCCCACAATCCCAAAGCTATATAATAAACAGAAATAATATCTTTGGATTTAACTTTGGTGTTTTTTTTTCTCATGGAACATTTTAGCAAAACATATAAGCAGTCCTCTTTATGCCCAAGGGTGCCTCTGGATTCAAATTAATGGAAACATCAGAATAAAAATAAAATCAATTTTAAGTAGCATATGACAACTGATAAGGCAAAAACATCTGGCCTTTTATGAAAAATGCTTCCTATGTGAATCACTGTACTTTCTTGCATCTCCCCTGGATACAAATGAGTGACACAAATCAAATTGCAAGCTTTATCATAAATTTAGTTTATCATTAAATAATGATGCAAAATCTATAGAAATTTGCCCATGAGATAAGCCAATAAAAGGTGTTTTGAAATGCTCTGCATAGGCACCCCCTTTTTTCATACATAAAAAATATTTCCCTGATGGAACTTCCTATCTGCAGATGATACAATTCTTTGCATCACAAACTAAAAACCTGATTTCAAAATTATCCAAAAGCACCTTTTTTGATTACCAAAATTTTTTTCAAGTAATATGGCTAATTTAAGGCTGTAATTCTATGCATTCTTGCTTGAGAGCAAGCTCCATTAAACTTCAAGGAGCTTATTTCTGATTAAAGATGCATAGGAATCAACAGCTTAACAAATAAAACACTGTAACTCTAAAATGAAATTTCTGCTCATCTTTTTAAAATAGACTAGCAGGAGCTTTTTAAGTCATGAAGAAATCCAATCCAAACACAGTCAAGATCAATTATTTTATAAAATTCCACTGATTTTATCTCAACTAGAATTTTCACAATACATTTAAAAGTGTGGCTGAGATTATCCATAGACATGATAACATTATATGCTTTTACCAAAATATAGTTTGCTCTCACAAGTCCACTCACCTGAATTGCTGCTACATAATCACCATCCTTTCACCTTGGAACATTCTTAATCATATTTCTATTTTACATTCTGTGAAAAATTAAATCCCTAAAAGTAATTACAGAGATGAGCTTGAAAACAAGGATACTGAAACAATGGACCTTATTATAAATGGAGCTTTTAAAAACATGGTCAAGTAGGCTTTGCCTTTTCAGTTAATCCCACTGCAACTGTAGATCCTGTGGATCAAGAAAATCTGTTGAAAACATACTTGGGGCTGTTGAACTGAGAGGTGTTAGTCCTGATGAAGCATTTGGCATGGTGATGTCCAACCACTCCATATTGTCTAAATTTGTATCCGGAAGGTCAAGAGATAAACAAGAAGTGGTAGTGAACTGTGCATCAGAGGTCTCCATGGGTGACTGAGACTGATCTAGTATACCAGAAGGATTAAGGAGGTCATTCTGTAGGTCAATTAGAGAAAAAGATTCCTTATCCTCACTGCTGCTTGTCATTTGAGGCATTCCGTTGCCTGAAGGCAGAGTTCCTTCCAAGAGGGCTTCTAACTGGTTCTCCAGAGTTAAAGAGAAATTGCTGGTTGGTTCTAAAGAAAGAGGAGGAGCCATTTGGACTTGTGGTGGTGGACGAGACACCACTGTGTTCACTGGCATTGTGGTGATATTGGCAGTAACTGGCCTCATTTTGGAAATCAGAGAAGGTTCTTCCTTGGTAGACATGGAAATCTCTGTATAAAAGGCAATATTGTATAGATCAATAATATATTCAACTGACTCCATAAAGTAAAAAAGAAAGGACTAAGTTCTTCAGCAAGAGACATACATTTCTGACACACTGAAATTATATTATTAAGTCTCCAAGTCAATCCCAACTCTTGTAATTTAATACAAAAAGCTTATCAAGACAATATAAGATCAGTGTAAAAAGGATTACGAAACAGTATGATCTCCCTTGATAGAAAGCCTAGCAAAATAAAAATAAACAGGTAAGCATTTCAGTAAATCCATTATTTGAATTGATTACATTTTTTCTGTAACATTTTTCCAGTTGAGGATCACAGACTGCTGAACAGGCACAGTGGATTCCAGAGTAATTAATTGAATCAATGCAATGCATTGTAACCATCCCTCCATTTGCAGTTAATGAATTATCATTAAATGTTTAACATTACTATAGTCTCAAAAAGGTTCTACATCTAAGATTAGGAAAATGAACACTTAACAGATCTATAGTATCACTTCCTGCAGTGTTGAACAGCACTGGCCTTTGTATGACTGCTCTGCCTGAGATACCTAATATAAAATCTGGCCTCCTGATCATAACATTTGCAAAATTTGTACATTCCTGATGAGCCCCCGTGAAGGTGAAACCAGTCATATGCTGCTAATGTAGCTCTTTAATGTAACTGAAATCTGACACACTAGTCTGAGATAGTTCATTTATGCAGCAAAGGATGAACACATAGACAATAAGCTGCTTTTCTGTGCTGAAAAAGTGAGCACTACAAATAATTCTGTACAGATATAATCTGATCCCAGAATTCTTGAGAGCAAGCCAAATAAATTAGGAAGGCTTTATTCTTTATATTTAGTATTACTTCTGACTTGGGATCTCTGAGTTGCTTCTTTCCTCACAAGGCTAATTTCTACTAACTGAAAACACAAAGTAATAAATTCTAAAACAGTCAGAACTAACTGATCTAAGAACAAAATAATCTGAAAAGCCTCTGATCCTAAATCTTGGTCTTTTCAAACAAACACAATGTCTGGAACACCTGAAACATATCTGGTTAAAGAGTTTACATCCAGAAATTGTCCTAATACAACAGGAATAAAATGGTCCAAGAGGAGGATTGACAAGGTCCAGAATGAAACAGGTTTCATTTCTGGATTGACTAATTCTTCACTGCCCTGACTTCTGTCTGATAACTAATGCAAGTTGTTTCACTGTTCAAAAGACAACCATTCATTCTGTAACTAATTCTTCAGATCAGACATGGCAATGGTTCTCTAGATTAATGACAATCAAGAACAAAATTCCCCTCTCAATCCTTCTCACCTCCACTCTTAATGAGGATATCAAAAAGGTCATCCATTTGCTGGCTGTGCGCATTGGAAATCTGTTAACAAAGGAAATTTTTTATATACTTTACCACCCAAACTCTTTTCTAAGGAGCAAAAAAGATTATTCATGTTCTGCAATAAATTGGGATCACAAAAGAGTACAGTATATTCTCATTAACAGTGGAGATCCATTTGCTCCAAAAAACCAGTGACCTGGTCCAGTTTCATACTGAGATTAATTTCTAAAGAATTAAACCCACTAACATTGGAGTACTGCATATACTTAATAAGGAATGGGACCAAACATAAGAACGTAAGAGCTGCCTTGCTGATCAGATTCTTAGTCCGTAACAGGAAGTGCTACATAAATAACAGTAACCAACATGCTAATTCTAAGAAATTCAGTCTTCCATCACATAGAGAGGTGTGCTATAATAAATAGCTTGGCTAACAGAAACCATAATACAAGAACTTAATGAGAAACATCTACTCAAAGCGCATCTTCATTATAGCATGCACAACACAGAAAAAAATGAGGGGAATTTTTACTGCCAGCCACTATTATTCAGAAAGGCTGCTTCTGTATCACATATTTTCAGATACATTTTGTGCACTGACATTAACTTAGCCTAAAGTCTTGTTCTGAGTTGTAGAACTGCAAAAATAAAAACCACAACATTACCCAAGAGCTCCTCCATGCCTGTAACTGATAATGTCAGATTGATTGCAACCTTAATATTAGTCAATCCAAAATCCAGAGATGAAAATAGCCCCTGCTGTTCTAACCAATCAGAATAATTCATAGTATCATTGGGATAACCATACTCTGTATAGCAGTTCCCTCTTTTGAATTGGCTTCTATTTGATCCTGTCCCTTTAAGCTTCAGGGTGAAGGTTTGTGTTGATATACAGCCCATTCTTGTAACTTATCGTCTTCTAGCCAACAAGCAGAAATGTCAGAAAGGACAAAGCTTTAAAGCCTTTTTTGTACAGCAGAGACATTCTGCAAGTTGGCAAACTTCATTTGCTAACCAACTAGAAAGCTTCACACATTATATACTTCAAACATTATGATCTTGAACTGAGCTTGGCAGATTCTTCACCAGTGTCAAAAGGAGAAGAATCTCAAGAGTGGTATGACCAGTAAAATCAGACTTGTCACAACCTGCCAAGCAGACCAAGATGACCAGCCTTTCTATTAGTTGATCCAGAAAAAATGACTTCTCTCCTTTGATCCTCTACACATTTCTAACAGCTGGGGTCTAATTAGCTGTCTGAGAGAATTAAAACTTACATTCCAACTGTGTTAAAGAGATTCAGGTTACTGAGTAAGCTGGTATTTGACCTCATCACGGAGGTAGAGTTCCTTGCTTTTTTCCTTAACACAACTTTTTCTCATTTAAGGTGAGAGCTCCATTTACCTTTTTCTGATGAAACACTTAGTTGACCCAAACCCTACTCCATGGTGTGACAGAATTACAGGAATGCATTTGACAAAGTGGACTCTCAAAAAACAGGTTCTCTTTAAGATTTTAGAACAATACAATCATATAATCAGTCATCTTCCAATCTATTTTTTTAAAACTGAGCAGCAACCTCGAGTTTAAAGAGGAAATGGAAAGGTCTTTTGGAGCATGCAAGAAG
>JAJFZI010027019.1:0-11713 GCA_022379055.1 Anilios bituberculatus
TCCTTTGAGCTCAACTTGGCTTCCCCCCTGTGCAATTCAAGTTTCCAGGAGAAGAATTAAATCAAATTTTCTCAGGAATTCAAAAGTCTTCCATTTTAGGGCCTTATTACCCCAGCCTGCTATATTCTAGAAAAGTAATTTAATTGGTAATTCCAGGTTCACATATCTCAAATGGGGTTCTTCATCAGAAGGGGGAGTTAGTTATCCTAATGATATAATTTCTTCTAAGGAGCCTGTTTTCCGATAAAAAATAGAGCCATTACCCACTACAGTATATCTGTCTCTGCCCAACTAAACTGTCACATCCATCCAAACATCTAAGGGCAGAGATGACACTCTTTGTCGGATCCAAGAAATCTACATGGTCAATGTCAACACCTACCCCAAGGGTGCAGGAACTTGAGCCACATGTCAAAGGAGAATTGGTTGGGCTATCATAATTTCAGGATGCAACTTTGTTGGCACCTCCATTTCTGCCAGTTGCATCAGGACCTCAGATGGTTCATTTCCTGTGAGATCTATAATTGATAGACTTCTGGGTCACTTTGGTGATTTCATGGCAGCGAGAGGTTCCACAGATTTGTGGATTTTATCCAGCGCAACGTTTAGGCCTTCCAATCTTATCATTATAACCTTCAGTTCTATCTCTGGTGAGGTACCAAAGGTTTGAAGCAAACTTTGCTCCATTGTGTCAAAGTATACCTCTCCTTTCCATAGCATTGATCCTTGTTCCTTGCTTTCATCCTTTCTTTCTGATACTCCATCTTTTCAAATATCCTCAGTGGGTCTAGCCCTCTGTATCAACCTTTTTTTGACAATGTCTTTCCCAGTGTGTTTCTGGTCAGAGTCCTGCTCATTTTGGGGGGCTTTTCTAGCATTAAAATTTCACAGGGGTCTATTTCCATCTGTCTTAAAGACCCTAAATGTTGTCAGTTTTATCCTGTTATGCAGCAGGTTGATCAAAAATTGCGAGAATGGTTTGAGCTGTAAGGAGGGAATGTATTCCAATGGAAGAAGCTGGGTTAGATTCCCAAGTCTGTAAAGAATCTAACCCCAGTAAGTTTTTGGAACCGATTGGCAAGGTGGCTTTGTTCTATCTCTTCTTGCAAATCCCATTCTCGGGAGTCTTGTAAAGTTGACTCCAGGATATTCAAAAGCATAGATAAATTTTCTGACTTTGATTCCTGGCATTTTATACAAAATTTGTCAATAACTTGCTGTTTTGAAAGCTTTGCTGGCTTTGCTGGGAGCAATGAGTCGGAGTGTGATCTCTGTCTCCTTCACTTCTTCCCCATCATTTCCCATTCCCATTAACAGATATTCAAAATCAATTTACAGGAATCAGATATCTAAGCAATATCTTATCTTATAGATGGTCAAAATTCAATCTGAGTCTGATGTACTAAGATAAAAGATTGGGACCAGAAAATATATAACCATGTAGCACTCCATCTTGGCTTCACCCCCACCCCCTCCCAGGGTTCACCACAGGGGAAGCAATATCAAGAAATTCAACAACTGAAAGTTAAGCTTGAGAAAAGGGTGAGTGTTAAATGCTGGGTTAATCGTCTCCCCTCCTTGCACAGCTGAGCCAGGACACTTGATGTCATTTCAAAAGTTACATTCACATCCTTAAATAGAAGCAAAAATATAAAAGAATAAGACATAAAGAAACTATGATTAATTCAGGGCAACACCACTAATATCTTCTAAAAGCCAAGTGAAACTGCCTGAAATGATGGCCTTTGAAAATAAATTGCACTCCGATCACCCAGCTGCACAGGCTTTTAGTAAAAACATTGCCTGGCTGATATGTGGTTTGATGGTGTTTCCATTGGCTGTGGTTTGCAAACCTATTAATTTTCCAGGCAAAGCTGCACAGCTATTCATCTTCTGAAAAGCAATTCTATGGATTTATGAAAGTATAATAAGAGAATAACACTAATGTTTTATGCTGAGAAGAAAAGAGTGTTCATTTCCATGTAAGCTGCAATGTAAAAAAGAGGTCAAATGGGTATGTGTACCATACTGAGGTGAGATGTTAGTTCCTAATTTCCTATTCAGGGCTAAAACATGCTCCATCTGGATTTGCCAACTGAGAAAATGGGTGATAATGAAATGTAAGGTTCTGTAATTGGAAAAGACAGTTCTGTAACATCCTCTTAGATAAGGGTCTCAGGGATACTTCAAAACAATTCAATAGAAATGTTGCAGAGTGCAGACCTCACACCACCACTGGGTTTCCCCTTTTTCTAAAGCTTCTGCACAAGTCTGAAATAAAGATGATGCTGCTGTAAAGAACCCACTCGTTAAATATAATGTTGTTCTTAAAGCAGTGGCATCTTTGATACCAGCTCACACAGGAAGCCTGCTTTAATGAATAGCAGAAAGATGTTCTGCTGGTAGGATGTCTGGAACCCTTTTCTCAAAATCATTTTCAAAGTGGAAACATCCCTAGTGGCTATCAATGAGCAAAGCACAGCAGTTTTTTGTGTTGCTAAAATGTATGACATTATAAAATATTTCCTATAACTTCCTCCTTCCTTTTACCTTCATCTGAGAGGTCCTATCAAATAAAAACAATTGCTTCAGATACCACAAGCTGGGAATATTGAAGAGAACATATCATTAGCCTTGAACTCCTAAAGTTATCCCTTATCTCTTTTTCCCATTTATGCAAGAATATTTATTTCAGCTCTCTTAAAAAGAGGAATTGAGCAATGTTCTTACCATTTGCAATAGCCAATTTCCATTTATTCATTTATTTATTTAACTTTATTAGCCACCCCAATTATCAATAATATAGAACAATGTAAAAGCAATATCCCAACAATTAAAAAAATAATAAAAGTAAAATAAGAGATCTGCCCAGCTACTGCTAAATATTCACAGTTGCACAGTCAAGGTTCCCATGCCTGGATACAATACCTTCTGGAAGTTATTAATAACTTCCAGAAGGCTAGCAGGAGGGAACCACGTGGATCTCCAGGGGGAAGCTGTGCCAACAAGTGGGGGCCACAACTGAAAAGGCTCCCTCCCAGGACCCTCCGAACAACACGGTTAAACTGAGGAGACCTGGAGAAGAACCATCTTGGAACCATCTCTTGGAATGGAAAGGTGGTCTCACCTGTAGGGCTTTATAGATACACACCAGCACCTTAAATATACCTCGATTGGGAGCCAGTACAGTTCATGAAGTTACATGGGAGAACTGAAGTGCCCCCATAATTACCCATGTGGCTGCANTCTGGACCAGTTGAAGCTTCCACATTGTCCTCAAGGCCAGACCCATGTAAAGAGCATTGTAGTAAACTTTCTTGGAAGTAACAAGAGCATAACCTGTGACCTCCCAATCCAGGGGGGAAGCCTCAACTTACCACAATGAACATGCCATAATAAACCCACTGCCACAAGTTTTACTCATCACCTTCCAGGTCTCCATTGATGTCACTTGCCTTCATGTCAAGTCACTGCAAAGGCAGGTTGCTGCACAAAAGGTTACCGTCAAACAACTCACTTCATGTATTAACTCAATGCAGATCAACTTGCCGCAGATACTCTTGAGTAGCCATGGCTTTCCATGGGGTTTGGAAGGGTGCCTGGGGCTGATTAGAGGGTTAAGAGTTGGGGATAGGTTAGGGCTAGCTTGGTGAGAGAGTGGGTTAGGGTTAGTTGATGGCAAAATTGTTCAGTGGCAAATTGTTTGCAGCAAATTAATGTATGTGGTTAGTTGATTGACCTGATGCATGGTGACCTGCCTTCATGGTGACTTAATCCAGCAGTGAGGGACATCAATGAAAACCTGGCAAGTGGTGAGTAAAACTTGTGGTGACCTGGTTGCTGTGGGTTTGTTGTGGCAGGTCCCAATCCAGTAACTATACAATTAGTGCACCAGGTAATCCTAGTCAAAGCACCCCCACCCCACCCCACCCCGGCCATGCTTGCTGCCTGCTATATGAGCAGGAGCTGAGTTTCTAGGAAGCTCCCCAAGTTCCACATCTGTTCTGTAGGCATTAATGCCTTCCCACCCAGAGCCAATATTGGTAGCTTCTTTGGATCTTGAGGGACCAAAATCCAAATGCATTCCTTCTTGCTACGGTTAGGCCAAAGTCTTGTCATCCCCATCCAAACCCTGCCAGCCTCCAGACACTGAGACATATCTTTCTCAGCATTGCTAGGTTGGTCAAGTGTAGAGATGTACCGATGAAAAGACACCATGTGCTGGCAGATGGTCTCTCCTGGGGGTTTTATGTAGATGTTGAAGAGGAGGGAGAAAGGTCAGAACCCTGGAGGACCCCATGAGATACAGGCCTTTGGGTTCAACCTCTGCCAAGAGAATATCAAGCTGATTGCCAGTACTTTAAAGACATAGAAAGGAAAATGTTCACAATGGGGACAAAACATTGTAGAAAGAAATTCTGGGACTCAGAAAGGAGGAAGAAAGATTCTCTGTCTTTCACACCCAAGCTTATCAAATCAAGTTTGGCCAATGATTAGACATATTGGAGACTGAAAGAGAAGAAGAAATCTAGAACTAAGGATTCATAATGTCCCATGTTCCTAAACAAATTAGCCCCCTGTATGACCAGGAACTGGGCTCAATGCAAGAAATAGTTGATTTGGCTGATCATAAGTTTCATCATGCCAATTGACTCAGAAGTCAGCTAACAGCTTAAGCCAGCACAGACGGGGAGCATCAGAAAGTCTAAGAATTTTTCCATCCAGAGGAGCAGAGAAAGGAGTGTAAGGGAAAGATAGCTGAGAAGGGTGCCATCGTATGCAAGGCTTCTGAGCTGCTGGCAGAGTCTGAGGTGCTGTTTATGCAAATCTGAAGGCACGTGAGACAAAATTGATCCAGATCGAAAACACAGTCCCCTGGCACAGCCAAAATGGCTTGCTTGTCACTTCTACCTTAAAATCCTACTTTAATTAAACTAACCGGTCTAGAATTCTTTCATTGGAATCATGCAATTAACTTTTGCTTTTCTATATCACAATCTCATGCTAGATTTGCAAACGTCTGAATAATTTTTCACTTCTGCAACACAACTCACTCTAAGGAAAAAAGAGCAAGCAGGGGAATATACAGAAGCCACATCATCACATGTGGCATCCATCTGCCTTTTTGCTGTTAAAAATTTGTAATGTTCTCCATCTCCATAAACAGAGAGAGAAATGGTGGTCTTAATCCTGTATGAAAATTATAGGGAAAAAAAAAAACAGAATTATAAACTCCAAAGCAAATACTACTGGTAGCAGGGCTGGCCTGACCCAATCTGGCACCCCAGGCAAGAGGCAGGGCATCATGGGATCAGGGATAACCGACGCTGGTCATTGGCTTCCTGCCCAACACTGTCAGTGAGAAGTGAGTAATCTGGCTTGCAGTTTTCTGAGGCCCACAAGGCAGCTAGCTGTGTGGGGCTCAGAAAAATGCAGAAAAGGCTGGCAAGCACAGGTCACTCACCTGCCACCACAGCCACTCTCCAAATGCCACTCTCAATTTCTTCCTCACCCATATCTGGCCAAGCTGGCAGTGAAGTGGTGTTGGTGAGTTCCCTTACTCTCCAGACTTTTCTACTCCCCCTTGAGACAAGTTCTGCAATAACTTCATACCCACATGATTGCCTTGGGACAATTGTTGCCTTAAAAATAAAAGTGAAACTTTCTCTTGCTCAGTGCATCAGGAGCCCCAACAGTTGCCAGACTTCAAAGCCGCTTCCAATTGATGTCTGCCCACTCCCCTTCCTCCACCCTTTCTCTCAAGCTACCTTGCAGCTTTGCAGGCAAGGGATTAAGTGGTGGCCCTCTGAAAGTACAACCTGCTCAAAGGTGAAAGGCAGGGGGTTGGCTTGGGTGAGGAGGGAGGGGGAGAAGAGAGAGGAGGCTTAAGAAATCCAAGTAACTTTTCTTTTGGCTTCCCTCGGGAGCTCCCAGTGAGGCCTCAGTCCCTCATGCCCCAGTCAGCACTGCATTGTTTACAAAGCCCTGCAAAGTGGAAGGGGGGCAGAGAAAGACCAAAACCCTGCCAACTTTCTTCATCTGAAGCCACTGCCAGAGGTGGTGATGCTGCCCAACACTTTCTGGCAAGAAGCAAGTGACCTGGTTTGCATTTTTCCAAGCCTCACACAGTGGCAGATTAGGATGTGGAATGGGGGGGGTGCTTAAATTGCCCCCCTCCAATAGTTTGTACTCTAAGTCCTGTTGGACAACTTTGTTTTCTGTCCTCTTTACAAAGGAAACTATGCATCTTGGGGAGTTCCTATAAGAACTAATGAGAGGTAATTAAAATCTATTCCTAGTGAAAATGTCATGCATCCTGTTAAATTAGATAGTTTGATGCTGGTTAATCCATAATAGGATGAGCCATAGCAGAATAAAACCTAACTAGCATTTGTCTATCCCAGGGAAAAATGTATAGTTAGGATGAACAGGGGTTCCACATATTTTATTATTCTCAAATGCATGCTTACTGGACTGATCAGGTGATAAGCTCTAATTCCCTGGGCCCTATTAGGAGGTTGTTCTACTTACCATGATCTACAGATCTGTCTGTATCTGAGTATGCAATGCCAATATATGAGTTAATAAACCCTTAGAAAAATATGTTTTACAGAAAGCAATTAATTAACTATGGACATTTTTCCCAAGAGAAAGATGTGCACTGAGTTCAGTTTTGAACTTCACAATTTGTGCATACCAGCAATAGAAACAAACCTTAAAGTTAGCATGAAATTTAAAATTTAATACATTGGTATTCATGCTGAAAAATCTTTTTTAAGGCTTAGATTTTGCAATGCCATTGACACCTGTACATTTGCACAAGCCCCAGACATCAATAGTATTTTGTACATGCTTAATTGGTTCTTGTAAATATATAGCAATAGAATAACATTATTGCTCACAGACGTTTGCCAGGAAACTGGGTATATTTTCATGATGTATGCTGTCTAGAACTCATTTATCTAGTTTTCTAATGAGCTAAATGTTCAGATTGGCCAAATTTGGTTTCCCTGGGACCTAATTAAAATCAGGTGAGAGTGCAAACATGAGCCCTCAAGGTGTGCTTAATCAAAACAAAATGAAAAGGATAATTAGAGAGACTGATTGCAATAATTAAGTTCCTTAGAGGTAGTAAACTAGTTAACTTAATTTTCCTGGGTGGTCAGGTTAAAGAGTCTTCAACATGGTTGTACATATTTAAATTTTCTCAGTTCTTGTACTATCTCAATTTCATTTGTCTTTCAGACAAGATATGTGCAGCTTGAAGTATAATAATTTTATTCCTAGAATATCATTTAGTGATAATTCTTATGCTCTTTAATAATCATAAAACATTTGAGAATATAATTATAATATAATGGTTTCTCCAGAAGACTATTTAAATTTTGATCAGAGGTTAAAGAGGTCAAATGTGATATATTTCCCATAATATTTTCTCTGGCATTCTCAATCAATGAACATTTCATTTTTTATTTTATTTTAAAAAATTTATTAAACTAACATTTTAGTTTAATATTTCAGGATAATTAGAGCAACAATTAAACTATGTGATGGGCAACTTATTATTTTACATGAATAACTTAAGAGAAAGCTGTTCTAAATAATCTAAACAATAGTACTATCTTTCATATTTTAAAAAGGTGGAATAAAAGGTTCATGTCTCTCAATGACATTGCTTCAGTTCCATTCTTTGGTCCCATTATTCAGAGATTGGCAGGCCATCTAAAAAGGAAAGTCTACTTATGGTTATGCAGTTGTGTATAAACTGATTTTTTGCATGCAGTGGTACTTTATGTGTTTAAGGATCCATTGCAGACCAACTATACATGTGCAGTTGTAAATATCAAATCCCACAAAGCTGGTTAAGAACAGGAAAGTTATATAGACAGGCCTCCAACAGGTTCGAGACCAGGTGAGCATGTATCAAAAAGCAGCCCCTTATTTAAGACAATGGGACATTCCATTCCAATAAATGCATGCAAGAACTGCTCTTCCGACACTTTTACGAACTGCTCTTCTGACATTTTTACTTTTGCGAACTGCTCTTCTGACACTTTTACTTTTACAAGCTGTTCTTCCGACACTTTTACTTTTACAAGCTGTTCTTCCGACACTTACTTTTACAAGCTGCTCTTCCGACACTTTTACTTTTACAAACTGCTCTTCCGATACTTTTACTTTTATGAACTGCACTTTTGACACGTTTACTTTTACAGACTGCTCTTCTGACACTTTTACTTTTATGAACTGCACTTCTGACACATTTACTTTTATGAACTGCTCTTCCGATACTTTTACTTTTGCGAACTGCTCTTCTGACACTTTTACTTTTACGAACTGCTCTTCTGACACTTTTACTTTTACGAACTGCTCTTCTTACACTTTTACTTTTACGAACTGCTCTTCCGATACTTTTACTTTTGCGAACTGTTCTTCCGATACTTTTACTTTTACGAGCTGCTCTTCTGACACTTTTACTTTTGCGAACTGCTCTTCTGACATTTTTACTTTTACGAACTGCTCTTCCAACACTTTTACTTTTATGAGCTGCTATTCCGACACTTTTACTTTTGCGAACTGCTCTTCTGACACTTTTACTTTTGTGAACTGTTCTTCCGATACTTTTACTTTTACGAACTGCTCTTCCGACATTTTTACTTTTACGAACTGCTCTTCCAATACTTTTACTTTTACGAACTGCTCTTCTGATACTTTTACTTTTACGAACTGCTCTTCTGATACTTTTACTTTTATGAACTGCTCTTCCAACACTTTTATGAACTGCTCTTCTGACACTTTTACAAGCTGCTCTTCTGACACTTTTACAAGCTGCTCTTCCAACATTTACTTTTACAAGCTGCTCTTCCAACATTTTTACTTTCACGAGCTGCTCTTCTGACTCTTTTACTTTTACAAACTGCTCTTCCAACCCTTTTCCTTTTATGAACTGCTCTTCTGACACTTTTTCTTCCTGGTTTGAAGCATCTGAAGAGCAAAACATTAGTAAGTGATGGACCACCAGTAGTGAGGGATGTCTATATTTCAGTAAGGTATATTTAGTATATTCATTGTATTTCAGTAAGATATATTTAGAGCTACCCTAGAATAATTACAGAATCTTGAAAAATATAATAGGAATGCCCAGTCCCAATGCATAGTGAGTTAATTAAAGTGGAGTCTCCCTGAATCCTTATTTTCAAATTTCTCCTCACATGGGCTACATTCCTATTTAACTCATAGGGACCCCACCACTAAAGTAGCCTGTCTTCTGCAAGAATATATATACATATAATTATGTGTGTATGTATACACACACACATACACACAAAATTATATGTATATATATGTGTGTATGTATACACACACACACTGTCAAGTTCATTGTGGGTGTGATACAGCTAAGAAAGTGCTTCCTTGTATAAAATATGGTAGACCATAAGGCTGATGAATTAACTTAGAATTGTTCCATAATATGGATAGTTTTAAATCAGTCTCATAATATTGTTTTATTGAATACACTGCATTTGTTTGTGACATCACTGTTTTGTTATACCATCAAACCAATTTACTGTTCATATGCTATCAAAGATACTGTCCTATGGCTGAACTCAATAAGGCCCTTGGCTAATTAATAAAGTTTTACTTACTTAATATTTATGAGAAAAGCTGCCAGTTCACTCACCTGCTCTGTCTTGCTTGTTTATGTTGGTTTTGTATCTATTGCCATCTATTTTACCAGATAAATGTATGGAACATAAAAGCCTTGCTGAATCTGAATATGCTCCTGTTTTGTCCAGCATTCTTTATTGCTGAATGGCCAAGTAGATGTATCTCAGAAGGTCACAAGCATAACCTTGCTCCCTAACAAAGGAAGTTTAAGACTGCCATCAAGATTGATAGTCAATGAGAGCTGATCCTGCCATTAAATTATTTGATCCTGTTTGAAAATTGTGAAAATTGATAGCCATCATCACAACAAACTCCACAGTTTAATAGTTTAAACCAGCCCTTAAGTAATTTTATATTACTCTACTAAAATCCCTCACTCCAACTATTGACTCTTAAAAGGCCACATGTGATTATATTTCTACAGAGAGTAAGCCTCTCCAATGGAGAAAATTTGCTTCTTTCTCTAGCCTTTCAGATGTTTTTCCCACTCAGTATAGAAGTTGTGGAAAATGTACACATTAAAATTTAATTTGTCAGATAAAAGTCACTGCAGATATGCACTCTAGATTGTGCACACAAAACATACAAGAAAAAAAAATCTGCAAATGAATGCAGAAAGTGATTGGTATAAAGAAAGGATAGCTTACAATGAATTATACTGACTGGCTAGATGCCAAGCAATCTCTTGCTCTAGAGATCAAATAAGTAGTAGTCCAAACTCTATAGAACAGAAAACCTTCTGATATTATCACAGCTTTACGATAAAGATATCTACTCTTTATCTCAGTTATTTTTGTTTCACATCAGTGCTGAGGTCAGTTTTTAAAAAATATAAACTTGAGTAACTGTATTGCTAATAATTGTTCCCTGTTCCTTATTCACCTTGTGTGCTTTTTGTAGTTTAGCCAGCAGGTCACATCTCTGTTGTTTAATCAGACATTTATCAAGACATTGTAAATACTAGGTTCTAAATCTGATGTAGCAATCTTTTTTCTGCTTATTGTATTAAATGAAATTGGCCTTACCACATATTTTTTTCTTTGTATCCTGAAGCCTATCTTTCTCTATCACTTATCCTCAAAATGTCACTAACTCGATTTCTTCCAGTCTGCTAGTTCCAGCATAATTTTAGTTACAAATTCAAAAGATCTCCAAGTAAAGCTTCTTTTCTTGTTGCTTGGAGCAAGGCTTTCTTTTGATATGTAAATAATACAAAACCAAAAGCTTGTTTCCGTTTTTTTTCCTGAAGTTGAACTGCTGAAGTCAAACCAAAGTCAAAACATCATTCATTGAAATGACCACTGGAAAAGGTCAGGTGATCTCCTTTCATCGATAGAAGACCAATTGTTGCTGTTGATGGATTTCAGAGAAAGTTTTCATAGTGCACATTGCCCACAAACAAGAAAAGAAACTACTGCAACATTGTTAGAGAATTTCATTAAAATATGGGACATTGGATAATTGAATAATTAGCACTCCTGCTAGAAGGGACAGCAAGAAGAAACACAAAATTTAAATACAGAGTAGAAAAGTTGCTTGACTTCTTAGGTAAGGAAAATATGAAAAAAAAACCCATGTATTTATTTCTGTATAATATGTTGGATGCTTGAAATTGTCTCTGCATACATTGACACAAGTCCAACTGATGCTTGCTTTCCACAGCACTTCTGTTGACATAAACATAGATCCAGCATTGCATTTACAGTCAAAAACAGGAGCAGGAGAAAATGAAACAAATATGACCAAGGGAAGGTAACAAGTTCACTATATCACACTTGTACTGTGATATTACACATGGATAAATTACACTGAAAGTTGCCTCTGAGATGCTGTGGTTTTTTTTAAAAAAATCTGTTTATATTCTAGAAGGATTGTCATGGAAATGTTGCCAACAAACAGAACACAGGGGAAGAAAAGGAATTTTATTTGGTGCTTAGCCAATCTGTTTCCAAGGTGCAATGCAAGAAAACCTGACTGGTACAAAATGGGAAATATTTGTACCCAGGTAAACTCAGATTAGGTAAGATCAATCACTTTGTTGGTT
>JAJFZI010027187.1:1243-12123 GCA_022379055.1 Anilios bituberculatus
ACCCTGTGAGGTAGGTTTGGTTGGAAATAAAATGACTGGCCAAAGGTTACCCAGTGAGAGGGCAGCAAATGTTGAAGAATGCCTGGTACTTTATGGGGAAGAACTGTAACATGTGTTTACATTTTGTGATCTGCTAGTTTATCTGTTGTTAGCTGTCCTGAGCACTTTAATCATGAACTGGTAAGGCTGAGCATAATGATATGTGTGTGCACACACTAATACTATATATAGTTTAGCAGGCTTTTCATTAAATGATACATGAACATTTACCAGCACTAACTGTTTAACATAAGTTGCTTTCTGAACAATGTCATACTTTCTTGTATTAAAAAATCAAACAAATGAAAACTAAACACTGAGATAGATGTCTTAAACATAAAAGGATGAAAAGAAACAATCCTGCTGTTACATTTTTAATGTGCTTTCAAAACTAAACCATGGCCATTTTTACTATCAATAGAGGTAATGCAGGTTTATCTGTTTGCCATGTGTTGCACAATCTAATATGTTAAAACAGCTGCATAGCTGACCACTTATTAATTAATCAAGATAAACAAGGTGAAATCTCCTAGCAGCTTGACTTAAGGTTTCAGGGAACCACTGAAAGTGGAGAAAGAGCAAGACACAATATTAGAAGGTACCATATTAAGAGTTAAACAGAAAGTACTATTCATCCTCCCTTCAGGACATCCCTCTGAGCAAATTGTTCTTGATAAGAATCAAGAACTGTTGAAATAAGATGCTGTGCTCCTTACTGCCTGACATTTCCCAAACTTTTGTGAATCTGAATTAGTTTTTGAGGGTTCTCTTTCCTTCATGGTGAAAGCATGTAATTCCTTATAATGGAGGTATCTGTCTGTATTATTAAGAAAAACAAAGCTACTTAGAGGAAATAATATCTAAATCTTGGCTTCCTACTTTACCTCATGTCTTTTTTACTGACACTTGTGGGTCTTCCTTATCAAACGGCCTCCTGCAAAACAATCAATTACAAAAGTATCCACAGAGCACAACATGGAATGTGTTGACGCCACATCAAATAAAGCAATTACAAAGTTTGTAGTAGAGGCTTAGGAGCCTATCACAGTACAATGGCCTCCTGGTGGACAGGCATTCCTCAAACGTAAAAACAAGGTGAAGGTGAGATATTTGATTTCATAGCAAAGACACAACAGCAATTTAACAACTTCAGGGTACAGTGGAGCTGGGAGGGTGATTGATTGATCAATTGATTTCCATATTTATAACCTGCTCCCCTTCTGAAGAACTGTGAGTGGTGTGCACATTTTTTAAGTTGCTATCCCCACAACAGTCCTGTGAAATACATAATTTTGTGACTGAATAGCAAAAGAATACGCATAGAATCAAACCAAAGTTTCAAATAACATCCAATCAGTTGCCTCAGAACTCTAAAATCAAACCATAAAGTCAACAGTCCACCCATGGCAGCTTTCTCCAATCTGGTGCCTTCCATGGGTACTAAGTTGTAGAATATCAGAGAAAAGCTTTTCTATGTTCTATATCCTAATGATGGAAACTGGCACTGTATCCTTCAAAGATAATCATTGTCATTCCTTAAAAACCCATCACATGGTCTCAGCTGAATGTGAGAAAACCCAAGTGAGAACATAGAAAATGATCAACAGCTTATACCAAAAAAGTGGTAAAGTTATCTATTTTAGCTACTGATAATGCAGTTTGTCACAAATTCATGAGCCTTTGTTTCATCTCAGCTACACAACTAATGGCTGCAGAGTTTCTTTAGTGGTGTTTGCATACTTAAAGAATTTTGGCCTCCTCTGCAATTTTATCATGCCCATTGCCAGTCATATTAGATGTTTCAGTTAATCCTTAAGGTCATGATCCCCCAATGTCAGCTTCTTCCAGAAGATTTTCCCCATGCTACTAAAATCTACTGCATGTGTTATAAAAGTAGATATTTTAGCACAATTTAAAAAGGAGCAGAAATAACTTGGATGACAGATTCTGCATCAGCTTGTCTCTTCCTGATTAAGGTCCTGGATCTGATAATGAAAGATACATCATCATCGTGAGTAACTGAATGTGAAGAAAAATCCTCTAAGAGAGCAAGCAGTCTACTAGCCTGCTTTAGTTACTACAAAAGACAATAAGATGCCAAGGAGATAAGGGCTATTGCATACTCACTAGTTTTGATCAACTACAACATAATAACAGTATATAAGAGTAAAAACAGTTATTTCTTCCTTTGCACAAACATTACAAGTTCAAAAGCACCTAACTCTGTGATCACCCAACTTTTGTGGATTTGCGTAGCAACATAATTACTTTTAGAATCATAGAATTGTCCAACACCCTGCCAAAGGCAGGAGTCCGCATGAGCAAGGTATCTTACCTACCAGGTAAGACCTGATATTTCCTTTTCCACAAGCTTTCTCTTATTGTAGATGGAGTTTTATTATTTTTAGTTTAAGAAAATGGTATCTAGAGTGAAGTCATGGTTGCAGAAGTGTATCATGCAGAATTCACAACTCCTTTAATCTTCAGAATGAACGTTAGCTTGTATAATAACATTTTTTCTCTAATAATATATCTCATTAAGGAAACCTGATCAGTTCCTTTTCCAACTGAGAGCACTAATAAACTGACAAAGTATCCTCCCCAGAATTATTCTTACTGGCAGCAGAGACATCCAAGATAAGCCACAGTGATTTCATGTGTGTCATTATGTCACTACCTATGTAACACAAAGTATGTAATTTACATCAGTTGTATCATTATGTCATTTGATTCATTTATACAATTTTGTCATGTATGACATCATTTGCCCTCTCCAATCCCAGAGGATGCCCATGACTTTCCTCTTTCCAGATTTGTTAGCATGCAGTAGAGTTTTACTTCAAGTCCTAACCCAATTTAAGATATTTTTTTAGCTGATGATAATACTATATTTATAAAAAGGCCTGCCATGTACAAATTCTAGCAGAGTTAAATTCATGTTGAAATAACATTGACTCTGAAATTTTTCTGATGCTACAGGTGACTCTTCTCAATTTCCACTGAACACTGAACTAAATGAATAAATTCTTGATTAATATCTTATGACAGATAGGTTTGCTTTCCTTTGTTTGTGTTAGCATGTTGACCTTGTATTATATTGCTTCTGCCTGAGTCTTTGAAGTTCTGGGAAAATCCAGGTCTGGATGAGTAATTCTGGAGTTATCTTTTTCTTCAATCAGTGAATGGCCTCACATGCCGAAGTCATGCTGAAATTTCTGTTTTGACTGCTTTGGAACTCTCCTCTTTAAGATCTGAAACCACAATGTGGCAAGTCATTCCAGCTATTATGTTCCACAGAAGGGGGAGGTTGGGGAAAGAGAAAAATTAGACCTAGGGTTCTTATTATTACTGTTTTCTAAGAATGTACCTAATGCACAAAAGCTCCTTGATATGTATTTATAGGATAGTTGCTTAATGATTAATTAATACAATTATAATGGTAATAAGATTCTGTATCAGAAAAGAAACGTTATGAAATTATAATAAGAATTTTCAGTCAAACATGACAACATATCTGACATAAATATCAAACCTATTTTCATATTAATTACATACCAAATAAGTTTTCCAGCAAATATTTCCTTTGTGAAGAGAAAATAATTTCTGGCTGGTTCAAATATGAGAACAATGTTCATGTTTATTTCTTACATTTATATTCAGCTTTAATTTAGGAGGTCATGGCAGCATATATGGTTCCCTCCATTGTATCTTAATAACACCTTGAACACATCCTGCAATCAATGCTGTTAATCAGTTTGGGTGCTAAATCTACCAATAACAAGGTGGTAGTAGACCGCTGCTTGGTTAGATATGACAAAATCCCAAAGGATTAGAGCTTGACACGATTTATTTTTAAGGAAGTTAACATGAGAAAAATATCCTTTTTACCCCTTGCCATCAGAGCCCCAGAAAAATCTTCAGCAGCCTTGAGTGGGTGGGGGGTGGGGCAGTCTACTGGGTGATAATAGAATAATTCAAAGTTGAACATATCATCTCTACTTTACAGTCAGATGTTTGGTGAACTCAAAGGCCTTTTTACTTCTTTTAAAACTTATAATCAGAGCCAAGCCAAAGTTTCCAGATGGCAATGTCATTACTACAATATCAACTAGTGCAAGACATTTCCCCTCTTCTGGACCAGTCATTTCTTCTTTATTTATTTGCCTGTCAAGTTCTTATGTTTATGAATGGAAAGTATCAGCCAAATACATTCTGTCTCCTATCACTCTTTGCAGAATATCCTACTTTTACAGCACCCCTGAGGATGAATCAGATAAAACTGCACTGCCATCTTGGGCTTTTCTGAAAGTTAAGATTAAAAACGCATATTTACTTCTGGAAAGGAGTTCAAGGCAGAAAAGATTGCCGCGGGGTGTGAGTTACATTAATGTATTGCATTCGATTGGATTAATTCCAATCATACTGCAGAATTTCTTTGTTTGGGGGAGAAGCACACCCAATTAAAGCTTGAGGAAACTTGCTTGGATATATGTAGGCTGCCTTAAGTAAAGTTGGCTTTCAATCTTTTCGTGTAGCATAGAGATAACAGACCGTCCTATACTCCTCTTTCTGTTTCTGTCTTCTGCGAATTAACAAACCTGATTATAGGCATGACCGAAAATTGAAGTCCTCTTTGAATTCCATGGAATTTTCCCCTCTCACGTCGTGAATGTGTCTGGCGAGGGTTGCACATTCTTGATATTCCTCTATTGTATTCTTTGCAAAAGTGCCCCCCTTGTCTCCAATTCAGCTTATCATCGCCGCCCCCACGCGTACATCCACACCTTTCAAAAGAAGCGGACGTCCACGTGGACATCCGCAGCCAATAGCTGCAGAGGGCGGGTCAAAAGCGGGCAGGTTTGTAGCATTTATTGCACCCTGTTGGTCGGCCGGGTCTAGGTTGTTACTCGGCTGGAGAGCCTCGATTTGGCTCATCAGCTCCGCTGGGGGCAATGGAGCGTGTTCCGGCGGCCTCCCAGTTCAAAGATGGGCTCTTCCAGCCCCCTAAGCCTACGATGAAGAAGCAAGCGGTAAAGCGACACTATCACAAGCACAATCTCCGGCATCGCTACGAGTTCTTGGAGACGTTGGGCAAAGGCACGTACGGCAAGGTGAAAAAGGCGAGGGAGCGATCCGGCAAGCTGGTAAGCAAGTTTTCCCTCACTGGTCCTGGTACCTTTCAGCTGCGTTGGCGCATAGCCTTCTTTGCTCCGTGTCCGTATGCCCGGGGGAATGGGGGGTTGTGGTCTAACACATCTATAGAGCCTTAGGTTAGAGAAGGCCAGTGGTTTGATCGGGCATCTCTTTACCTAATGAACTGCCACAAGCCATCAAAGCTCACACCACGAAAGATTAGTCAGTGCATGTGATGTTCCCCATCTCTTGAGTTAAAGGGGCTTATTCCAGGGACCGAATGTGTTTTCTTTACTATATGCGGCTTTGATGGCAATCCCAGTAGGGACGTTTCAAAGGAAATTTATCTGAAAGTTAGGAAATTTGATTTTTTCCCTTATTGTTTTTTTTTTCTCCTGACCGAGTCAAATACTTCCCTGGGTAGGGATAACCTTGGGAAAATCGATCGCAGGCTTTTTTGATTTTTCCCGCTATTAGACGGGAAGAAAGGAAGCCTACCAACCTGCAGCCCCCTATTAGATATTTCCCCCTTAAATATTAAATCATAAAGCTCTGTGATCACTGAAGTCCTCCCTTTCCTTCCCATTCATGAATGTGGTTGTTTCGCAGCAATAGCTGGTAATCGCCGTACCTCTGATGTAATGAGGGCTGAGCTCTCCTTCCTTCCTTTTTTTCCCCATTCTGATAAACAGCGCAGGGAACGATTGATTTCTGCAGGATAACGCTTTTTGGCTGGAAAGGGGTGGCGTTTTGCCGCACAGTGAAAGTACGGTAATTAGGAGCCTGCACCCCGCAGGGTTTGCTGATGGTGGGGGTGAGCAGTCTTTGCCAAACACACACACACACACACACACACAATCAGCGAGTGAATTGGGATTTCATATAATGAAGGTTAATTATGTTTCATTATTATTCTAGGTATCTCCAGAAGAAAATGAAAATTTTTGCAACAGTGTATTTTACTAATCGACAGTTTCAGCCCAGATGTTCTTAACAATGCAGCCCTCTATTTATTCTGAAGTAAAGTCCAGTAATTTAAGTCTGATTATAATATATGCTGATCGTTTTTGTTAGACTTTTACCAGGGAATTAGTGTCTTGAATTTTCCAGAGCTTAATTCTGGGTAGACTTCTTTAGGAGTCTGATAAATTGTGTTTGGCACAATAGGCAAGTATGGCCTTTGTTAGATTTGAACTCCCAGGAGGCACTATTTATCTGCCTCAGTTTAGAGGTTAAGGAACTGGATTCTAAATTCATGCAGTGGTGCAAAAACCTGCCAAGTTTATTAATCTAAATGGACTTAAATAGAATGAATTAATACGGTATACTGTGAGACAGGCCTGTGCATGTTAAATGCAGCCTTGCAAAACTCCTTATCCCTGTTTCTGGCTAGTGAGGAATGGTGGCAGGATTAAAGGCAATTGCACCAGAGTGAGGATAATTTTTTTAGCTCTCTTGTAAAGCTTCATGTGGTGGTTTTTCTTTTTGGGGATAGTGACAAGTCATTTTATAAGCCAGTATTCTAAGGCTGACCTGAATCTGTGGGGCTTTTCTGACTGAAGCTTAGATCCTTTCCCTTTAAAGTCATGGGTAAAGATGGCCCTCTTCTGATGCTATATTTCTTTCCCAAACTTTTAAACTTTGTTGGAGTTATTGAATTCCCTGTCAGTGCTACCATTTGCCTACAAACTATCTCTTATTGGCTGGAACTTAAGGGATGGGGATATACAGTACCAGATCCAAAAGTCTCTGGTATCTTCCTTGTTTTTCTGGTGTGAATTAGCATTGCAGGAATAATGTGCATTGTGTGATTTTGTAAGCATGATGTAATTTTGCACTAAAATCTGTTTCTTGGCTTTATTTAGTATAACATTCTAGTTTGTTGAAAGGACATAATTTGATGGTATTTGTTGCCCATCTACAAACACTGAAATAAATTGCATCAGTAGGGCTGGCAAAGACCTCAGTCTTGGAAATAAATTATCTGGTAGACCAGCATCATTTGGCGCATTAGTAAGCTGTGTTGATGTGGGGCATAAACAGCTTCCAGTCATGCTGACTGAAGTAGCAGATCTTGTTTCCTTGTGAAATGGGAGTTTGCATGTTTACACTAGCAGGAAAGAATAAATATTACAAGCTTACCAACAAAAATAGCAGGTAGTGTGTACAACTTGACCTCTTTTTTTTTTTGCACTATGTCCAGGTTAAACAAATGATATCCATTTAGCAGCTGTCCATTTCATTCTGACAACTAGCTTTTTAAAAATCTTTCCCCATTTAGTTAGTTTATATCTAGCTTGCCTAAACAGTGTTGATAAATTCAGAAGCATGCCTTTTTGTTGCTACTTGTGGAAAATGTTGCTAGTTGCACATTCAGACTTTAAAGATACACAGGATTCCAGTTGTCTGGTCTAGAGATCATTATTGACTGTACTAAAGGTCATTATTGACTGTATTTCTGGCTGATGTGCTTGTTAATGGATTTTCTTAACAAATACATTTGCTAAAAAATTAAATTTCTGATCCTGTTTGGTTCCTTTTTATTGCTACTTTTTTCTTCAAAGAAATAGTTTAAATTACATTTTATAAACATCCAAAATACATGATATGAATATTACATTTTTCAAACTCAAAACACTGTCAGTTTTAATAAATCTTTATAGTATCCAAATTCATACAGAATTATGAACGATACAGATCTTGAATAGATCAGGTGAAATTCTAGCTACCATTCTATACTTAAAAGTAAATCCCATTAAAAGAAACAAGATACATTGTTGGCTTGGTCTCCAAAAAACTAAGCAGCTAGACCTGGTAACCACTTGGAACAGGAAGCACCAGGAGATCTCTGATCTAGACAGAGAAATCCTTCAATCATTTCTGAAACAGGCAATGGCAGATCTGTTGCTTGTTAGCTAGAAAACTACATGGAAATGCTAAAGTAAATACCAGGAGTTTAGCTGGATTTGATGGACTTATTTACCTTTTTCTTCCAAAGTCAGTGTCTTGGGAAATAAACACTGACATTGCAGTGTTGGTGCTGCTAATCTAGTCATGCAAATTTAAATCCTACATTTAAATAACATTTGTTGCTTCTCTTTTCAGTTCAGCAAGCTGTATGTGATAACTGGTATCTCTGTTGAGAAGATATATCTTGTTATTGCATAGGTAACTTTCCCAACCTGGAGGCCTTTGTAGGTATTGGGAATGCAATTCCCAGAATTCCCTGTCTAGATCCAATTAATTTAATCTTAGTGAACTGCCTTGCCTACTTTCCCTTACTTTGTCTAGACCTTCTTAGACTTCAAATAAATCCAAACAAGCCTTGCTCAGTGGTGTTTCTGATCAAAGGAATTGTGTATTTACCAACTCAGCTGAGAAGTACAAATGTTAAATTAACTGTTTTCACATAGATGTGCAACTCAAGAACTAACACAATTTTATATATACTGGATATTCTATTTCTTATTTCCCAGATGTGCTTATATTTGCTTCCAAAGTTGTTACCCAGCATTATGGCTCTACCTTGCTTATGTAAAGAATTTGAGTGCCTTGTTTTTCTCTTACAAGCTATACCTGAAACTGCAGAGTGGTTCAAATGATAACGCTTATTGGCTTTTACACTTGTTTGCTATCCTGCAGCTGCCTGTTCACTGGGGAAAGTAGCTTTTAGCCCTTGGATCCCAGCCAGATCAAACTGAAAGTTTCTGTACTGTGCTATCAGAAAGTAGTACTTGACCTGTGCATTAGGAAAGAGGAAAGTGATCTTCCTAAAAATGGAATTTCCCTATTTAACTTAAAACAATAAAAAGGACAGAAGCAATCCCTGAGGACTTTTGACAGTAGGTTAGAAGGCATGATTTGCTAGGAATAAGGCAATGTTATAGAAACTGGAATGGATTTCTAAGCACCTGGCAGACTTTTGCTTCCTATTGGAGATCTCTTCCTCACCAAAATGGTAATTAAAACTAGAACTGAAATGAGCTTTGAGACTAAATGACGACAATGAGATATAACTTCCTGGTGATATAGATTGTCTGCCTGCAATCATCATTTGCTACAGGGTGTAGATACATTCTGTCCAAGGTGTAGTAGAGCTGATTGTCTTCAAGACTACTTTTTGTGTGCCTTTAGGAAAACTCCATGAAGGACTGAATTGTTTACAAGGGTCATAGTAGCTGGGTCTTAATATCCTAGTCTGTGCCCACCCAGGCTTCCATGAACGAGTAAAAATTGGTGAAAAGATGAAACATTGATTGCTCGTGGGTATACATTTACATATACATACACACATACAATTAATATATAGAACTTGATCTGCAATCCTATGAGTTTCGGTAGGATCATATATTGAAGTTGTTAGGGTGAGTGGGACACAGTACTTAAAAAGGGCCCATTTGAGTACAGCATTGTTAAATACCATTGGGGCGGAGCGGGGGGGGGAGGTATGAGACTTCCAGAAGGTATAACATTTGAATCTTAACAGACTATTACAGTGCCAAAGCTCAGTGGGAAGACAGGTAAATGAAGAATAACTGATAATGATATATCAAGAGCAACTTTGGGCTAGTATCTAAGGGGCTGGGTTAAGAGTCCTGCCTTGGACTTGAAAGCCAATTGGGTGACCTTGATCCAATCACACCTCCTCAGCTCTAGGAAGAAGTCAGCAGTACTTCTGAAAAATGTGGCCTAGAAAACCGAATGGACTTGTCTGTGAAGTCAACAAGAGAGAAGTCTGACTCGAAGAGAAAAGAAATCTTACATTAATTTGCAGCAGAAACCAGTATAAGCCATCCTTCATTAGAGGAATGTCTTCTGATGTTTTGATTACAGTTCCCATAATCTGTGGCTAATATATGAGTATGTTGACCAAAGACGATGAAAGCTGTAGTCCAATCCATGTGGAGAACACCAGATTAGAGAGGTCGATATAATTGTTGCTATTTCAGTAATATTTGCTTATGAATCTTTTTGTTCTCAAGTTTGTCTTAATAAGATATGGAACATACTGTATCTCAGATGGACCTGCCCCCTTTTTTCTAGGCCATTTTAAAAGATCTGTCTCTCTTCCCAACAGAATCTTGGTGATGTCTTTTTGTTTTTTTGTCAAGTGCATTGAGAATGAAGAAGCCAGGGGTGCTACAGTACCATCAGCTTTAACTGCTTTCTGCAGTTTTTCTAAACTTCTTGGCCAGTTAGGACTAGAATACAAGTCACCTGTTTCAAATGCATGCCTCGGGGCCAGTTAGTAATAGAGTACTGGGGGATCAGAGCACTAATTTCAGAGAGCTAATGGATTGGATGAGCATCTTCATTAATTGGGAAAAGACAACTAATTGTTTAACAAAAAAGGCTTTATCCAACACTCCAGAAAGGTGACCAGATGCTGAGGCAATTAGGTGGGGAAAACTGAAGATTAATACAGTTCACCCCATTTGATGAATGGGTTAGGTTCCAAGCCCACTGTTTGGAAAGTGAAGCATACATAAAATAGGTAAACTTTACCTGAATCCCAATTAGAGTGAGATTTGTGCAAACTCTTCCTATGCTGGAAAGGGCAGAGGCCTTTCTGGAAGGGACATTTTCCTCCCTTCTGGAAAATGGTTGCCCATTAGCTCTTGCTGCAGGGAGCCCCAGCAGGAACAGCTAGGTGGCCTTGCATTTATTAACAGGTGTTTTGTTTTGTGTGTGTGTGTGTTTTTTTTTTT
>JAJFZI010027294.1:0-10305 GCA_022379055.1 Anilios bituberculatus
ACTGCCCTCAAAGAAGAGAGAACAAACTAAATGATAGGGCTGAGGGGATTTAATCTTGCCTTCTGAAATACTTAGAGGAAAAGTGTATTTAGTTGGGGTGTTTAAACTCCCAGAAATATGTGTGGATATACTTCAGACAAATAGTTAAATAGCACTTTCTCCTGAAACAGAGCACAGATGCTGACCTGATTTAGATAACTCTAGTATTGCAAATGCATCACCATCCTTTTCTAGCAGAAGATCAGATGCCTCCTCTTCGAAAATAAACCCAAGTTGCCATGCATTTTGGAAACGCTTGATGTTTTAAACTGTAATCTGTACAATCTAGGAGCAGAAAATATAGCTTGATACCTGTTTGCCCCCTGAGTACCTTTTGATACCAACGTCACTCCAGAGAAGGAACAGGAGAAAGAGCACCTAAGCATGAAACTTATTCATCTGGTTCCCCAGTCTGGTTTCCTCCAGATAGGATGGTCATCTGGAAATTAGAATCTAATTAATTCTAGAAGTTAGAATCCAAGGAATCTGGAGACTATGAAACTGGAGGAGTCACCATTGATCATTAAACTTCAGTGTCACATCCAAATGTGGTAGCCAGTGCCTACTGAAAATGTATCTCAACCTAAATCATCATTACAGTTGTTTCTCCTTAAAAATAGTAATATGGTAAAGACAATGTGGATTTTAAAATCTAGAATTATAAACCACTGAGGTAATTAAACCATTATGAAAGACATCAAAAATGAATTCAGGATGGAATTTTAAAGCTTAACGTTTTGTCAGTAGCATAGCTTTAAAGAGTCTTTACAGTTTGTTACGTTCTTGATGGATGCTTTCCAAAGGCTATAACTTTAGAATATAATTCTGGAACAAAGCCTCTTTATTCAAGCCTCATTTTTGATCCAAGTCAATTTATGGAGCCTAATCAATCATTGTTTGATATATGCATGGGTATATGCTCATATTTATACACACACACACTTAGATTGTTAGCAGGCTTTTGGTATCCAGCAGTCATTTTTCTAATAAAATGCTCCATGTCTTGATTTCATTTTCTCATGCAAACAAATTAGGAAATGCAAACCTCCTGAGTCAAATTTTCTGCAGGCAAATCTGCTTTGGGGGAGATTCTGAATAGCTTCCTCTGTCAAACAGGAGCCAAAGGTATCCATTCACTTAGCACCATAGCATCTGGATACCAACTTCTATGGGTGTGATAATGTGCAATTTAAAAAACATGTTGGTGGAGGAAGAGGATGGAAGGACTGGATTTTTCAGAGGAAGTGGGCAATCTTTGTTCAGGCTAAATGAAACACTTGGCCTCTTGATTAATTTAACACATGGGATTGCAACAAGGAAATGTGTTTCCATTTTTTGAGAAGCAAACTACAGCAGACAAGTATTTAATCTAATGTGAAGTTCATGAAAAAAGAAAACCCCATCAATGAATTAAAAGACTGATTTCCATTTGAGATCTCTTTTTCCTCCTCTGTGATTTAGGAGTGCCCAGTAAAACACCAGAGTTGCTTGAACTTTCCCTGACTGAATGGAATATGTTTGTGGCTTTTCCATCCCTTTCTGTTGACATTTAAGGGATTCAGCCTACAAAAGTGCCATCAATACAAGCAGGAGTTTCCCAGCTGCCATTCTTTGGTGGGTTACTCCCAGTATATGGGGATTAAAATCCTACCAATTCCATACAAGTACATTTTGGCTGACAGTTTATGGATTTATATATTAATAGTGACTGTACAGGAAAGGGGGAAGTACAGAATAAAACCAGACTTCCACACTTTTAGTGGATCTTGCCAAGTAAAGCACCCATATTTCTTCCTCCTCCTTCTCAGTTTACACCCATCCTTTCCAAGCCAATTATTTTCTTCTTCTTGCTACTGTGGATTTATAACTTGATTAATTTGTGGGCATTATAGGTTGCTACCTTGGGCCCAAAGCCATGGAATTACATACCATCACCCATTTCACCTTCTGTTGCTTAATGAACAAGCCCACTTATAGGATATCCTGTGCAAAAGAGCCAGCATTCAAACTCAGTTCACATTAAGTCTTCTGGAACTGAAATAACCTGTATCCAAGAAGATAATATCATTTAGATGCTAATAGGATGTATTTATTTATAAGGCTCTGTCCCTCCATTATCAACATAGGATTCTTATGGTTCATTCAGCTTGCCAACTTTCCTAGATTAGCTTATCTCATTACGCTAGTGGAAATTTCCAAAGAAAGACCAGGATTAAATTCATAAGAAACACAAGGAGAATTTTACTTAATATTATAGAGGGGACCTAATACTTGAGATGATAAGGTTTGTGATTTTAATTAGGAAAATATCATTGGCTACATTCTTACTTAATGATGCAGTTGGTTCTTTCATTTTATAACCAATTTTCCTGTTGTAGTGGACTTTACAGAATTTGATAGGATTTTATTATTTACTTACTTACTTACTTGATAGGATTTTAAAAGCAAGAGATTATATATCATGTATCAGTTGACACACATTTTAAAAGCAAGAGATTATATATCATGTATCAGTTGACACACATGTACATGTTATATATAGCCATATATAATATCAGTAGTATTTGAGAATGTCCCCTGAACCAGGGTTATCATTTTCACTATATTTCACTTCCATTTGTCTTAATTGCCAGTTTTTTATCTACTTTCAATTATATAGCAAGATCATGTATAAATTTGCCAAATAATAAATTGAATAAAAGTAACTTGTAAGCATACGCATATTTTGTTTCTTTTGTTATCATTGTGAAATGCATAATTTATGATGTATTTACAGGGAAACCACTGATAAAGACTTCAAGAATTACTGTAACTAACCAGAATATGACTACCATCACTGTGGATGTGGGAAGTACAGTGAAAACAGTCCAAGGAGTGAATGTGACCATTAATTGCCAAGTTGCAGGTTGGCTATGATATTTACTACTGATATATATAATAAGCAGGTTTCATCTTATGTATTTCAGTTTCATTGCATCCATCTTGAAATGACTCTGTACAGCACCAAATTGTTCTGTTGGATTGTGCAGCATTGTTCTACTGGTGCTGGTCAGTGGGAAAGCAAGCTTAAAATGAAGATCTGAAATTCACTTTCAGGCATCTCCAGTGAAGAAAGATAGCCCTTGGCCAGAGACCTTAGGCTAAGCTCTGGTGGGGGGGGGGAGGGAATTGGGTTTGTGGGAAGAATCAGATTGTTACCTAAAAGATGATGGTAGAGATGGGATGGAGAGATTCAAATAGTCTCACCCAATATGTAGAGTTATTTCTAGGGAATGGGAGGGGAATGTACTCAATCAACCATTCTTTATCACAGTCATCAACTAGCATAAACTAATAAACAAAATTAAAATCACTCTAAAACCAAGAGCCACAGTGAAGGGTTATATAGAGAGGCAGGGAAGCAAGAAAAACAAAAAGGAAAGGAGAGGGAGGAGAAAAACATAAAGTCCTATGGACTGAGAAATAAAATGAAAACTAAAAAATTGGAAGAGTAGGAGCTCAGTCCTCTGACAGGTGGCACAGGTGCTTGCTTCCCATGGACCTGTTCCCAGTGAATCCTGCATGTTGCATCCCAGAATCTGGCTATATTTTGTGTGATGGAAGGATTACTAGCAGATAGACAGCTTGGAACTGAGCTAATTTATTGAGATGGTCTGCAGATAGTAGAGAGATAAGTTTTAGGCAGGCAACTCTATAAAAGGGGCAGTATAGTAGTGTGTGAGTCAACATGGCCCTCATCACAGGGACAAAGTCAGTTGCAGGGTATCTTCTTTTATCTGCCTTCAGGGACCACTAAGGGAGGGGGCAATGTACTCAGCCTTCTAGGATTCTCTTACTTAGGGCTTACTCGATAAAGTTACATTTCTAGACCTTGCTTCATTTCTGTGGGGTTTTTTTGGCCAGCCTGGAAGTGTTGTCACAGGCCTAGAACATTCTAAGTTAGATGAATCAATGCACTGGATCCATGTAAGAGATTAATATTACAACAGAATCATTATTTCAACTCATTAGCACTGAAGTATTAGCCTTCTCATAAGTATAAGGTACTCTTTTTTTGAAAACCAGCAAGTCTTAGTGGTTAAGGTACTGAACAAGCAGCATAGTGATCTAAGTTCTAGTACTGTCTTAGGCATAAAAGCTGGCTGTGGTGAAGAGTTCTGTACAGGTAGTCTGTCTCTTCTTTTTGGAAATGCAGATTGCTGCAATGTATTTTTGCTCTTCATATAGGGTTCTTATGCAGCTCCTCTTGTGGATATTGGGTTGTTGCCATGGTAATGAAGAACTTGGTCATTATGTGTTGTTTCAAAGCTCATATAAGGCCCTCTGCTGATGGAGATATCTAGGAAGAATCACTTGTTGTTCTCTTCTCCCCTTGTGAATTTAATTCCATTAAATATGTTGTTAATTGGGGGAGGGGGTGTTCTGGATTAGATGGGTGGGACAGCTAGTGCCTCTAGACATTGCATGAGTTTTTCTGCTGTGGCTCCTAGATGGAAGATTTCATGGGGGTTTCTTTGGTTTCTTTGTATATCTGTCTATCAAACTGGATGTTATGTGTTGAGGCAAAGGGTTGTACATTTCATGAGTTTAGGCATTTCCATTTATCTATGCTTGGTTAAGTTTGATACATTCAGTGATAAGCCTCAATGGATTCTTTGGCTAGCTTTGGGTTATGGATGTGAAGAGTGCTGTGACATTGAATGAGATACTGGTTCTTCCCCAGTTGTTCGGTGATCTTTGATTTTCTTGAGATATTCTTATGATGAATTGATGGCATGACCACTTCTTTCTGTGAAATATATGAGTTTTTTGGTGAGGGGGGTATTTTTTGACTAAATTGTATGTTTGGGTCCCTGGTGGCATCTCTCCTCTGCCCCATTCTTTTCTGTCCTAGTTATTTATGATCCTAACTCCTCTTGTTCACTTGTTCCCCTTTCATTCATTCCTGACTTTTTCCCTAAGTGCCTCTGTTCTTGTCCTCAGAGTTTCATCTAATCTTTAAGTTCTGTATTTTCTAATTTTTTTGTAGACTTTAAATATTTACTTCCTAAAAAGATATGGAAACAGGCAGAAAGACTATTGGGAAAAAATGAGGGACTGTTTCTTACTTTCCGTATACAATTGGGTATATGTTTGTCTTTCTTTTTAGTTGAGGTGTGGGGAAGTGCCTTTTTGAATTATTTCAAAGATGTTTCAGTGCTTCTGCAAACTGTGGGATTCCCATAAGCATGCAGATATCTCTGTGGCTCCATTTGGCTGCAACGCCACTGGGAATGGGTTCAGCAAGGAGTTTGGTGTCATTGGTCTGCTGATATCCTGATTTCTTCTTCCTGCCAGCAACTTAGATGCAGCTGTGCTTGTACTGGACAGGTTGTCTGGATGCTATAATGGGCTGAATGAGAGCCAGTAAGTGGAAGCTAATACTTGAGAAGATGGACATTCTGCAGACTGGGGTTTCCTTATTCCAGGAAATGTGTAAGCAATCTGCTCTAGATGGGTCTGTCTTCTCCTTGAAGGAGCAGGTAATTCTCCTTGGGAGAACAGCATCTTATTTACCTTTGCAGTTTTGGAGGCTGAAGTAACCACAGTAGCCAGGAACATTGTTAAGAAACAGTTTTACCTGCTTTCCATCCCCATCCCCATCTCTTAGTGACTGTTTCTGGGCAGAGATTGTCTTGTAACTTCCTGTTTAAGTTACTTCAGTGTTATCCCTGAGAGCAACAAATAGCATCAAATCTAAAAGGTGAATGCCTTTTTCATCAAATATTTCTAAATCCTGCATATACCAAGGGGAGGTTTTTTTGCTGGCACTGAGCTTAATGTTGCTAAGACCTCTTGTTTACTCAAAACTTTAAGGTATTGTTAGCTACACTCAGGATTTGTGTCCTCAGCTTTAGATCTTTTCAAAAAGTACTTGTTTTGCTGAATATAATAAGATCTATATCAGAAGGTGGATAAGAAATATTTTAATACATTATAAACCAATAAAATAAATTTCAAGGAGTGACATGATGACCCAGTGGCTATAATTTAGAAAACTGTGCAGTTAACTTTCTTTGCTAAATGTGGATGGCAAGGAACCACCAGTTATGTAGCCAGCAAAAAGAAAATCTTGGCTGTGTTTGTGGTACTTGTTCATTGGAATACTGCCAGCCTGTCGAATAATTGGATAACAAATGGGAAGTGTGTACAACAACAGTTCCCATTGTTGAGTAATAGAATAATTGGCAAGTCAGAAAGTGAAAACCTGATTATCCTCTGCAACATTTATTTGGATTATTTATGCTGAGTGACTTGTTCATGGAGCTTCCACCAAAGAGTAACTTGTTCCAGGAGGTTTGCGTGAAATAGGCAAAACAATTTAAGTGTTGGCTGGAAATTGATGTTTTCATTTGAAAACAAACAGATTTAAATTGCTGTAATGAAAGCGAATGGTTGGCGTAGGACAGCTACATTTTGTTTGTTTTCATTAATTTACTTATTTATTTAAATTTATAAGCCTCCCTTGTGAAGACTTAGGATGGTATACAACATGTACAATATATAGTTAAAAATCAATACCATATGACAAATAAATAATAGTAGGTAGCAATATAGAAATATGAAAAAGATGGCATCTTAAACAATTAATCTATTGGACAAACACCCACACCCATCTGTGCATTTAAGGCTTCCAAGCCTGTGAGCAGAGCCAAGTTTTAAGGTCTTAATAAAACATCGTCAGTGTGGGGGTGACCCTGATTTCTGAGGGGAGATCATTCCAGAGGGTGAGGGCCATCACTTGTGGGGCAGAGGGAAACATTCAGAGAGAGGCAGTCCAACAGATAATACAACCCTGTCATTTAGGACTTTACAGATATTAACCAGCATTTTGAATCACACCTGGAAGCAAACTGGGAGCCAAATCAGTGAACGTCACAGTGTAACGTGAGCATAATGGGAGGCCCCATCTCTACTCACATTTCGCACCGTTTGCAGTTTTCCAAGTGGTCTTCAAGGACAGCCGCATGTAGAGCACATTACAGAAATCAAGCCTGGAGGTGACAAGAACAGGCCTCCTGATCCAGCTATGGGTACAACTGGCACTCCAGGCAGACTTGTGCAAAAGTCCTGCCAGCCATGGCTGCCACCTGCTCCTTGAGCTGTAGCCAAGAGTCTAGGAAGACCCCCCCCCCAATTCCATGCCCATTCCAAGCGGGTCAGCACCATCCCACTCAGAACTGGAGATGGGAAACTGTTCAAGTCCTGGGGGGCTCAAGCCCACTAACACTCAATCTTGCCAGGTTGAGCCATTGTCTGTTCATAGCCATAAAGACCCTCACAGCCTTTAGACAGTGAGGCATACCATCCACTAACTCACTGTTCACAGCTGTTAAGCAGCTAATGGGGCCACCTATCAGCTGTTAAGCAGTTCTAGCTGTTCAAATAATCTCAGTGCCTGCAGATGAGAGTTATGCAGCATCAGTAGCCAGGCAGGGAGGGTGACAGTCATCCAGGATGATCACTGGAGAGCAAGTGGCAGGGCAGGCAAGTGCAGTGGCCAGGCAATGCCAAAATGGCTGAGTGCTGAAAGGGTAGCACTGAATTAGTGGTGCCAAATTGGCGATACTGAAAACTACCACACCCGGGATATAGATATCAGATTATCCAGGGAGCTAAAACACATCACAGGTATAACATGTTTTAAAGGTTTTGAGAATAAAATAATCGTTCCCTGGCTTCAAAAACACAACAAGATAAATGCCAGCACAGATCTTTCTCGGGAAATCAATTCATATCCGGAATGGGCTACTAACTAAAAGCCTGCTTGCAAGTGCTACCTGCCATACTTCAACATACAAAGTATTTGGAACATGCTTTATATTCTTACATCTGGTTTCAGGCAGGAATGTATTCAAAAACTGGAGATCCAGTTCTCAAAAGTCTCTATAAGTTAACACTAGTACTTTGCCCCAGGCCCGGAAATAAACAGGAGCCAGTGGAACTAGTTCTAGTCAGATCTGCCATCTTTACTAACTAAAGTTTCTGAATGATCGGACAGTAAACTCTTCTGTCCTCTCTGAATTCATGACAAGAAATTGGGAAGCTCTCAGATAATATTAAGGTTTTATATGATAATTCCATAGTGAATTATAGTGGCTTTGGGAATTACCTTCAACAGAAGACTGTCAAAGAACAAGCTATAAGTATAGAAAATAAATATTAGGATGCAATAAAGGATTGAAATGGTTTGCTATTTGAAGGAGATTATTACCAAAAGGATAGTCCTCAGTGACATAAATCCCAATTACTGAAGTCCAAAAGTAATGGCAATACCCCTGTTCTTGAGGCATGAACCTATAGCTTCCTTTGTACCCTTTCTTTCTCATACAGAGGGAAGCCACAATCCCACTGTGAGAGCTGCATGATTTTTCATTCCTCTTCCTGTCCCTAATGGGTTTTCCCTCTTGTGCACAGTATTGGCATTAGTGCTAGAAGTGGCAAAAGCAGCTCTGTGACTCTCAGGTTTTTTGCTCCCCAATGTTTGACATCATGCAGTAGCAACTTTGCCTTCATCTGCACCAACAGCAAACTGTTTCTGAAAATGTTGCCTGTTCCACAAAAAATATTTGGATTTGACTGGTTTCTGTTTACAGGGCGCAGATAATGTTTCCTTTACCCATTATCAAAATCAGAGAAATTCTGAATTCTTGGGATATATACTGTTCTGTATCAAATACAATAATAAGTTGGAACTATAAGAGTTAGGTCAAAATCTCGAAGCCCTTAGCTCTATCTGGATAAAATCCCCTTCATCATTGGAGGAACCTTAATCAGAATTGGTGTTACAGGATTTGGCTTCACATGAACTGATAGAAGCCAGCTGCCAAGAAGTGGAAAAACTGGGTAATGAAACGTCTTCAACAAAAAGACCAAGCTCAGAGTGCACCAAGGACTCAAGAGTAGAAAAAAATGAATCTAGAGTGATGGTGTTTAAAAATGATACAGTAGGATATGGGATTAAAAATGTATTGGAGAATAAAATGTGTATGAGGAAGAACAGGGTTAGATTGACACAGGGAATAACTGCAAATCCCTGCCTCACTTTAAACTTTTCAATAGGACTGAAGGTGATATACATTTCCACTTAATCCTGTCCTGCCATTAAAGAATCATATAAAAGTGATTTCCTGATTGTTAATGTTAAACTGGCTGTACCAAACGTTGGCTGTGCCAAATGCTTTATATGCAGAACAGTGCCACTGAGAAATAACTGGTTTCCAGAGAATGAAAAGTTAATGAAAAAGAAGGGGTATTTTACTGGTGGGAGCAAAAGAGTGACTGGTGGTGAGAACAAAGAGCAGCCTGCTGGCTGAAGAGAAAGTGCAATAATTTATTTCAATTATTGGATAAATTACAATAATTCATCCATCTGATAAGGTTGCTAAACTGGATTGAATGTTTCCTTTTGCCACAGGCATCGTCAAGCATTTTGTTACAGGTTTCCCAGCAAGACTCAAACTAGATATAATGTGGGAAAACTTTGATTAGATCTCCTCTTTATTTAACAACCAGCAGAGATAAATACTAGATTAGGGCCAAGATACTGGAAGAAAGGGAGGTTACATCTTCTCCCTGCTGTTTCTCCAAGTAAAATTGCCCCTCTAAAGTTCTGCTAATCATAGGGAGAAAAGGGAACGGTACTATATCTTATACATCTATGAAGTAATTACCTCCAATAACAATGGTCCAATATGGTGTGTTTGACAGGGTGAGTCTGGTCCTGTTTCCAATTTGGCTTATTCCAGACTGGCCCTGTCCTGATTGGCACCTGCACCCTCCGGTGCCGGGCCACTTTGGTGACATTCGGTGCCCCCCAGTAGAAAAAATGACCACCGGGATTGGAGCCGGGTGGTGGTGGGGAGACCATGCTGCTCTTCCCTACTGCTCCCCAAGACTGCAGCTGGGCTCTGGTGTCAGCTGTCAAAATGCATCCCATGGAGAAGGGATGAGCATTTTCCCCATAGGGGTAAAGTGGAGAAGAAAGCAAAGCAGTCTACACTTTGCAATCTCAGCTGGGAGGCAGGGAGAGAGGAGGCTTTTCCACCTTCCCTTTCCTCCCAATTGGGAAAGCGTTCCAACTGATTGCTAGATGTCAGGCAAGCAATCAGCTGTGAAGTGGGGAGGCAACCCTCCCCTTGCCTCCTCTCCCATCCGCCACCTTGGAAAACCCAGCTCTTATCTCAGCAGTCATTTTTTCTACTGGAGAGGGGGCACTTAATGTTG
>JAJFZI010027484.1:0-12639 GCA_022379055.1 Anilios bituberculatus
TTCTTCTCGATGGCGGCCGTGGAGACGGCGGCCGAGCCGGAGATGAAATGCGTCTCACTGTGGCTGCGGGTCCGCTGGGCAGCCGTGCTCATGGCCCCGCTGGCCGTCTTTCTCCTGCTGCTGCTGCCGGTGACGCTGGTGGAAGAGCAACGCCAAGCCCTCCTCAAGGGTCTGTCCCTTCTCAAGGGCAGACTTGGCCTCGGCTACGTGGGCGTCGCCACTTACACTGGGCAGACGACCGGCCTTAGCCTGACTTCTGGCAGTTTGGAGCTGCTGGTGCTGAAGCCCAAAGCCTCCCCAGGTAGGTAGCCCTGGGCTGGCTCCGTGGTTCTGCGTGGCCCTCGGGGTTTAGCTGGATGTTGGCTCTCCGCTCTGGAGTGTCTTTCCACCTGGTAATTGGATCACGGTTCTTACAGGAGCTTCGCAGATTTTAAGTCTATATCGGCAGGTATCGCTGCCCTCCCTCCTGTTCTCAGGGGATTTTGCTGCAGCTTCAGGTCCAAAACCTGTGGGAAGTCCTTCCAAACCTTTGCAGAGGGCGCTGTGTTGTGGAAGGCTGGCTGAAGCCAGAGGCTGCCACTGCTTCCAGAAATTTTGAGAATTTTTAATCTGTACTTGTACACAAGGAAGAAATGAAAAGTTGGAAACAGCACCCAAAAAAATTCTAGTATTTGCTGTTCCATATGAAACATAAATAAAACACAAATTAGCCAGTGTAAATGAAACAACATGAAATTCAGTTTGATCTTAGGAATATGGCTTGCTGCATTGTCTTTACATCATACAAAATATGTTGCACAGTTGTAAGGGTGGTTGTTTCATTTCAGACATTAAATTAGAAGCCAGAGCAGCGTTGAATCAGGCTCTGGAGATGAAAAGACAAGGGAAGCGGGAGAAAGCTCATAAACTGTTTCAGCATGCCCTCAAGATGGACCCAGATTATGTTGATGCCTTGACAGAGTTTGGCCTCTTCTCTGAAGAAGAGAAGGACATCGTTCAGGCTGACTATTTGTACTCCAAAGCCTTGACCATCTCTCCGCACAACGAGAAGGCTCTGATCAGCCGTGATCGGACACTGCCCCTCGTGGAAGAGATTGATCAGAGATACTTCAGCATCATTGACAGCAAGGTTCAAAAGATTATGTCCATTCCCAAAGGCAGCTCTGCCTTGCGGAGAGTGATGGAGGAATCCTACTATCACCACATTTACCATACGGTGGCCATTGAAGGAAACACTCTGACGCTTTCCGAGATACGGCACATCATCGAGACGCGGTATGCTGTTCCTGGCAAGAGTCTGGAGGAGCAAAACGAGGTGGTGGGCATGCACGCAGCCATGAAATACATCAACGCGACCCTTTTGTCTAGGATAGGGTCAGTTGCCCTCAGCGATGTGTTAGAAATCCATCGAAGGGTGTTGGGCTATGTAGACCCTGTAGAGGCTGGGAGATTTAGGACCACTCAGGTCTTTGTGGGGCACCATATCCCACCCCACCCTCGCGATGTGGAAAAGCAGGTGCTTGAATTTGTGCAGTGGATGAACTCGGAGGATGCCATGAGCCTGCACCCAGTAGAATTTGCTGCCCTGGCCCACTACAAACTGGTATACATCCATCCTTTTGTCGATGGGAACGGGAGGACCTCACGCCTCTTGATGAACCTCATCCTCATGCAGGCAGGCTACCCTCCAATCACCATCCGGAAAGAACAGCGGGCAGAATATTACCACGTCTTGGAGGTTGCCAATGAAGGGGATGTCCGGCCGTTCATACGCCTGATTGCCAAATGTACTGAGACGACTCTCGATATGCTGCTGTTTGCTACCACTGAGCATTCGGTGGGCCTTCCTGAAGCTCACGGCAGCAGGACCACTGACTGCAAACAGACCGTCTTGCTCAAAACTCGGACCTGAACATTGGCAAAATGCCCAGAAACTAGAGGCTTTAGCACCCATGTTTCTGAACATCTCCGTGGGAAAGAACAAGAAAAGCACTTTTGTGAAACACGTTATTTAATTGTTTTAAGTTAAATCCTCGAATGCAGCGATCGTTCAATATTTATTATCCCATAATAAGTGTAACAGATTTGTCCGGTTTCGTTATGAAAGGTCTTTTCTTGCAAATATTGGCGTTTGATAGTCAAACAGAGCTGTCATGGCTGGGAAAAATTCACTCCACAGCAAACATTCTTGCCAAAATGAACACAAAAACATGCAGCTGTTACTTTGCCCAATAAACTCTGGCCTAGTAGTTCATAAATGCTTGCTGAACTGTTGCCCACCTGTTTGAAAACCATCACTGGGTGAGGCCCACCCCTTTAGGAAAGGGAACCTTACAGAAATCTCACTGAGCTCTAATGTCAACTGCCCCCATTTGTGAATGTCAATGTAGGTTTCAAATCTGAACTCAAACTGCCTTACCTTGTGCCTTATCTCCTCCTCCAGCTCTCTCGCAATAGAATCACGTTAGCAGGATTTCTCAGTTTGAGCCAGGACCAGGGACCTTTGACTGCTACTTTAAGAAATACCAGCCCGTAGTGTACCATGGAAAATGGAACAGTATAGGAGACAGCAGACTCTCCCTTCAGATGTTTGAGAATGTCTTAATCTTTTGGCTCAGAACTCTGGTTTGACTAAAAGTTGATAAACCCCCTCCTGATTGCACTTTACATGTTCATTTTGAAGAAGGATAAAAGTAAAATGTCCAAGATTTCAAAAGATACATGTGTACTTTTGTTAAGCTGGAAACCTAGCGTCTGTTCAATTTCTCTTTGTCTCACCAGTTTACCATAAGAAGTTGCATCTTTGAAAGGCAGCTCTTGCAAGAGCAAATGTATATTGGCGGCGCTTCATCAAATGTTAAGGATGTTCAGACTTTGGAGGGAGGAATACCCCCCCCATTCTTGATTTTAGATTCATTTTAAAAATGTTATGCTTGTCAGAAAGTGCACATAGTCATTCCTAATAAAGAGACCGCAGTTATTTTTAAAATGTAGAATTTACACACAACCACAAAATAAGAATAAAGGTTGTCCAGCAATCTGAACAGTCGGTCCCTATTGGGCTGTGCATCCCACTGAGCTTTGTGGGGCCTCATCCTTAATAATACTCGCTGGAGATGAATCTTGAGGCTTTTGAAAACGTCCCAGGCAGCATATAGCACGGCGATTTCATTAGTGGTATAGTAATTGGGTAGATTTTAAGCAATTTGGTAACTTAAGTCGCTGTTATGACCAAGGAAGCAAGGAGAGAATTGGAAATTCTTCTGCTTACTGTCACATCTTTAACCCTAGACATCCTTTAGCAATTAGAGAGATGAATTTTGTGGAGCCAGGCAGTATACAAAGATGAATAAATATTGTAAAAGTTGGTATTTTCAGGGATTTTCAGATGCTAAGGCAGTCAGCCATAACTGCTTCCGAACGTTTAGTGATGAAATTAGGCAGCGCAATTCACCCTTTTGAAAGTAGGGCCTTCGTTGACACGAAGCTGGGAATCATTTGATTCAGACATCCAGCAAACCTGAAGGGGAACCTCTAGGAAGTAAATATGACTGCTGAAATGCAGGGAGCATTTCAAGGGACAGATCTTGGTATTTTCTCTCCATTTTGAAAATACTTATCTGTGCTCTCAAGAGGAGGACAGTCAGCAAGAAAGTCTGGGCAGCTTCTGAGAACTGTACTTTAATGAACCAAAGAAGGAACAGAGGCTCACACTTTACAACATTGTATACAAAATAAAAAAACAGGGCAAGGCAGGAACAATTAGTGCCAAAACTGGTGTGGATATAAACAATTAACAGAGGCCCAACAAACATCAAACGATGCACAGAAGCTGTACAGAGTTCCCCTCGCACTGTGCCAAAGAAAACATATAAGGAACGGTCTGGTGTTATCATTTACACACGCACAAATATAGGCGTAGGTTATATATAAAAAAAACAGACCAACTTTAAGCCAATATCCAGTACAGGTCGATAAAAATGCCTACCAGCAACTCAATACTAAAATAGGCCATTATGGTGAAGTTTTGCAGCTGCTATTTATAATTATACAGGAGGAGGAGGAAGCCAATGCCCAGAGTGCGAGGAATGTGCATTCATGGGTGGTCTTGGAAAAGCTAACCCAAGCCCAGCTAGATCAGGGCCCGTGATGGGCGTTATATAAACAAAACCAACAGTCTTTTCACATTAGACTTCTTGTTCTGGGGGTGGGGGAAGGAACGCCCCTAACACTACAATGAACTCCGTCTCAAAAGGGAGTTCTCACCACATTACCCCTCAATGTGAGGGAGCAGTTAGAGCCACTTCCACCCATTCCTCACCTTCAAAAATTCGTATTTTGCCCTCAAAGGAGGAGAGGAATTTGTCTTGGCACTTCCCTGTACTGTTATCACCAGGCAGGCATAGAAGTCCAGAAAAAAATTGAGCCGGGGGGGTGCTTCTGCCAGCGGGAAGGACGATCCTATGCCTCCTGGGGGGTCACGGCAACCTCTCACTTGTTCAGAAGCAGCCTGGCAAAGTCAGCATTGGACATCTTTTGGGGCTCCTCTGCCAACGGGGAGGGGCTCTGCACCACGCCATTCTCTGTCTTCACAGCCGGGCTGCTCTGACGCTGCAAGGCACGGGGGACCATCGACAGCTGGGTTCGTCCCTTGCCCCGGCTTTTGGAAAAACAAATCACAATCAATAACTTCAGGGGTTTTATGTAATGGGTGTGCAAAATTAAAGCCCTGCTTTGCCTAGTGATGAAACCCAGGGAGGCAGCTGGAAGGCCAGTTCAGCTATGGGAAAGCCCTGGGTTCTTCTGAACACCCACTGACTGCCAGAGTGCATCTAATAATGGAGACCCTTCTGCCTCAAAAGACAACTGGTGGACAACCACCCTAGATTCCGCATGGAACAGCATCACTCAAACATCTAAAGAAATGCTTTGGGGATAGAGCCAACTTTTCACCTGCATCATTATCATATTTTTTTTTAAATCCTGCTACTGCAGGATTTAAAATCTATTCCAGCAGTTGGTAAACTGGCTCTGGTGAAATTAAAACAATTGTCAAAACCTTCCTGTTCTGGGGTTGGGTGGGCTAAAACACTCACGCGCCAAAGGCCTGCCGGAGAGCTGGCCGTTGCAAAGGCTGCCCTGCTGCTTCTGGCTTGTCGGGAAGCCTTCGGGCAGGCGGGTTGCTGATCGCTACTTTGATGACGTGATCTTTAATCTCCAGGCCGTCCATCTTCATAACTGCTTGGGAGGCCTGCATTTCGTTTTCAAATTCCACATAGGCCAAGCCCTAAGAGCACGGAAAATAAACCAAAATCAGTGCTCTCTAGTCCATGGGAGACGGCCGTGGTTCCTCCTGTGCTCCAAACGCAGCTCTCCATTGGGATGCTATGCCTATGCAAACCTCCCACCCTGCGTCGCTCATGGGCAAATGCCAGAGAGCAGCCAAGAGGCACACCTTGGGCTTCCCGGCTCGGTTTGTGACCAGGCGGATGTCCTTCACGGTCCCATGGGCCTTGCACAGCTCCTCCAGCTCTTCCCTTGTGCAGGAGAAGGGCAGGCCAGAGACAAAAAGCTTGTGCTTCTCCAGAGCGGTGCTGTACTTGAACACCTGCAAGGAAGAGGAAAGAGGTTCAAGGCCTTTGGCAGGGGGTCCCCAGATTCAGTTTCCACATTCAAAGTAGAAGCACCTGCTCTCCTGTGCAAACATGCATCTCTTTCCTAAATCCACCCAGGCTAAAAACTTTACTGAGAACTGGTGCCACATGGCTGTGTTCCTTGTCTGGCTCATCTGCTTCTGATCCAGCTCATTTCTCTCACATAAGCATAGCCTGGAACCTATCAGCTCTGCCCCTGGGCCACAACTGCCCTGCAGTGTCCTGCCACCATTCCCAGCTCAGACTGGCAAGAACCCTACCTTAAACTCCGGATTCTTGTTTTTGTCAACACAGGGAGAGACGAACATTGGCCGGCCTTCCACATTCTTCCGGTCCAGGCTAAGTGCTTGGAGAACTGCCTTCTCATCCTTAAATTCCACGTAACAGTAACCCCGGAAAGTCCCTTTGTTGCTGAAGATGGGGCGGACTTCAGCCACTTCTCCGCAGTCAGCAAATAGCTCTTGTAGTTTGGCCTCTGGCTCCGCCATGCCGTAGGAGAGGTTGCTGACGAAGACTGTGATGCTGTCCTTCGTACTGTCGTGAAAGATCTTGGGGACATCTTTTTGCTGTGGCTTTAAGTCTGCCTTTGTAGATGCATTTCTCCCTGAAGGCCCAGTTTCCATCTCCATGTCTTCGACGTGCTCTTCGGCCGACGTATCCCCGCCCCCCTTGTGCTTCTTGCTGGGCTGCTCAACTGTTCAGTGAAACATGGAAGGGTTGCAGTGTTGCCAAGGGACAGGTCCCAGGCCAAGAACACACACAGGAGTTCTGGCTGCCGTTTTTTGTAATTGAGATGCTTTGCATCCCACCCACCAACCCAGAACCAAAAAGCAGAGAGAGGGGCTTTGCTGCCCCACTCACCTCTGCCTGCCAGCATCTGAACCCTCCCCCATGGATTCCAAAGGACATGAGAGATCCCCCTGCCAGGGGGTTCCCACACCCAAATACCAGTGGATAAGATTTCCACTTCTGCCGTGCAACTCAAGAAGCAGGGAAGGATGGAACCAGCAGCCAGACTCAGAAAGAGACCACGACTGCTCTCTGCAGCCCAAGCAAGCAGCCGTGCCCGGCTGGCCAACTCAAGTACAGTCAGTACCTTCCTCCTCCTGCCCCCATTCGCCCTCGTGCTCTGCCCTGCGCTTGTCTCCGGCCTTCGGCTTCTTGGGCTTCTTGGCTGCCCTCTTCTCCGCCCGGGCCTGCTTGCGCTGCTCTGCTCTCTCCTCCTCCTGTTTTGCCAGGGAAGCTTCCTTCTCAGCCACCTGCAAGGTAATTCCATCTTGAGAGCAGGTTCTCTGCCAGGAGCTTTTTCCATGAGCCTCACCGCTTCATCCTGACTGCTGCGCATGACAGCTTTGTTCTTCCAAAGCCGCTGCCTTTCGCTCCAATCGGATTAAACTCAGGAAGGAAAGATCTCCCTCTCAGCTTTCAAGAGCATTTCTTTTTCAAATATCCTGACCTTGGCTCTCTGCTCGTTGACCCGAGCCAGCCGGGCTTCTGTCTTCTGAACCGCGGCATCCCAGTCTTCTAATGTGCCTGGTGGCGAAGAGGAGAAAATGCTGAGCTTCCTGCAGGTCACAGCTGTGCTTCAGCAGGAGCCCTGTGGTGGGTCAGTGACTTCAAATCCCTGCTCTGCCCATGACACTCCCTTGGTGACCTTGAGCCGGTCACTTCGCTCCAGCCCAACCTACCATTCAGGTAGGTTGTGGGGTCAGCAACTTAAAAGAATGTTCACGCTGCTCAAAGTTCTTCAGAAGGAGAGCAGGTGATAAATCTGATAACTAAACAGACAAACAAATAATAAAAAATAAGGCAAGGGGTTCTAAGAACCGGAAGGAATAGGCTGGGGAGGATACGGAATGAGGGCTGTGAATAAATAAAACAGAGCAGAACGGCAGAGGTCCAGAAACAGCCAGCAAGATGGCTGCTCACCTTCAATTCTCTCTAGAGTGAGCAGCACCTCACAGACATGTTCAGGGTAGTCCATAGTGCACTGCACAGCCCGGTGCAAAGCCTTCCGGCAATGTTGGGCATCCCCGTGGGCCCTGCAGCCAAAAAAAGAGGGAGAGGTGTTATGATGCCCAACTGCCTCATCTGCATTGGCTTCCACAGGATTTCACAGGCTGCATTTTTTTTATATGAAAGTAGAGTGATGCTTCTCAAGGCAAATTAATAAATTGCTTTAAGGAGTGCATGATGCTTGTAGGTCTAGTAAAACATAGGTCTCTCGCTTTCCTCTTCAACTTTGGGTGAATGAGAAGAGTGTTTCTGGCCCTTCACAATTTCCAGGAGTGGGAACTTCAACTCCCACAATTCCCTAGCCAGCCTCGTCACTGCTGAGAATTCTGGGAACTGAACAAGAGACACCAAGGTTTTGTGCATCTTGGTAACATCAAGGGATGACTGGGCTCGCCTCAAAGGGGATGGGAGATGGATGGGCTTAGGCTCTGGGCCCAGGCCATGGGGAGAGGCAATGCCAACTTCCTCTTACCTCTCCAGATTGTAGTACTCCAACCACATGTTGGCATACTTGGCATTTCCTTTCGTCATAATGTTATCCCAGAGTTCTCGCGCCTTCTGCATGTTGTTGCACAAGCAAGCCTACAGAGAGGACATAACTAACACTGAACTCATTGGACAACACCCATGGTTTGCCCCCTCTCCCCCATGTGTGAACCCTCACCCCCACCACAATGGAATAAGTCAACGTCACCTCGATTCTTGCCCAGGTCTGCATGAGAGTGCAGGAAGGGTCCCCGCTCTCACTGAACCCTGCAGGCAAAGAGAATTAGGCCTTGATTACCTCTGCAACCATCAGGGACATCAACAACATTTGGGCAAAATGTCTCTAACGGAGCAATTCTAAAGAAAAAGCGGCAGAGCGGCTAAAGGAGCCAAGCAGCAATTTGGAAATCAGCCCTTCCATACAGCACTAAACTCATCCTGGGTCTCAGATATACAGAATGACAAGAATCCTTCCGTTGGGAAGCCAGGATGGTCTGTCTGTCTGTCTCAGACACGTTGCAGTTATGACAACCGTCCAAACCAGGCTTCAGGCTTGAAGGCAACAGAGCCTGCAATGTGCTGGACATAGAGAGACCATCCCCTTCCTTCTCTGCCTCACTGTTCTTGGAAGGCAAGCACTGGCCAAACAGACAGCCTTCCCCAACCTGGACCTGCAAAAGCAGTTTGAACAGATGCTCTCTCGCCAGGACAAAATGATCCAAAATCAGGGACTTCTAGATTGGGAGTCGGCCAGACACGGAAGAACCAGCCGTAGATGACAAAGATGAAGAACGGCTCTTCTGAGATCCGAGCCAAGATTTGTAGGGAGATTCGAAAGAAGAGATTTTAGTTAAGTGAAGGAGACAGATCAGGACAGGGAAAGAACACTGGCCGGTGTGATGGGAGGAAAAGAGAACTGTCCAATTCCCACAACAGCAGATGCAGGAGAAAACGCTGTAACTGTTTCTAATGCAAGCCAACGTACGTTCTTCCACTTCCTGCTCCAAATATTCCAGGGCGTGGGCATACGCCGACCGAAGCTCTTCCAGCTCCTTACTAGAGTCTGAAAAACAAGGAAGGGGTCACGAAATGCCATTTGGAAAGCAACCATTGCTTTAGAGTTTCCTGCTGAATCCCCATAAGACAATGAGGTCCAAGGAGACCTTCTTCCAATATTCCCTGAACAGCAGACCAGGGAGAGAAGGGAAAATGAGCTCCTCTGAATCTGAACCCACAGAGAAGGACCTCAAAGGGCAGAAACACAGCTAGTCTGTCTATGGGATCTTTCTCTCTTGGCCTGTTTAAATATAGAGGATGACCTTGATGGTTATCTGAAAGAACTAAGCCTCAGAGTAAGCCCAGGGGTGCCATCTGATTCTTTGGTGCTCCCTACCTCCCTAACTCTAACCTTGTGTGAAGTCCACTCTTCGCCGAAGATAATCCAGGTAAGCTTGCCAGATTTCCACATAATCAGTGGCTTGGATGAAGCCAGCGCTTAAAGCTTTTTCAAAGTTTTCTAACACAGACAAAGGAAAAGAAAAAACAGTCAGCTCAAGCTCTCCCTCTCTCCCCACCCTGAATGAGTAACAAGATCCACCAGATTCCTCAGTGACAGAGAGTCAGAGCCCAGAACTTCCCTCTCCTCTAGGAAGAGGAGCCACTCCTGGTTAAAAGTCCAACCAGCATCTACTGACAAGGCCACAGCATGGAGAAAGTCAAGCCCCGAAGCTGACGCAAACTGGATTGGGGCATTTCCCAACCTGAAAAAATATTTAGGGTTTCATTCCATGGTCTTACCAGAAATTGCTTGATGCTCAGCGTGATGCCTCTCCAGAGCCAGGAGATACTGGTTCCACAGTTTGACCGTCCAAGGGCAATTCCTGACGGCACGCTCATGCGCTGACAGCACCAGCTCTTTCACTTTAAGCTGCCTGTCCTGGGAAATGAAGCAAGGGCTAGCATTGGTTTTGATTCCCCAGGAGCACAAAAGCTGGCATTTGAGTGCTGTGCTCAGACTCAGAGACCTTGAAAGGTTTCAAACTCTTCTGGAGAAGATTCACCCAAAGGCAGGTGACTTTTGTGCAATCTCAAAAATCAGAGAAATGACTAAAGGTCATGCCAGCTGGACACTTCCCCTTCTCTGCAGCTCAAGCAAAACTCAAACAAATTAGACAACAGACAGAAATTATATGCAAAGCTACATTATCTATTCATGTCCAAGACCTCTTGTATCCCACATCAAAGACCCTGCTCACTTGAATTCAGGAAAGTCAATTTCAGAAAGATGTCCTACTTGAAGAATCTTGTTTAGAAAGGAGCTCACCAAATAATGAGTGTAACTGGCCCACAGATCTGGCACCAGGCAGTTCTCGGCCAGAGCACGTTCATAGGCCAGCTGAATGCGAGCCGGGTCCCCGGCCTTCACTTCAAAGTCAACATAGGCTTGGTACTCCAACAGCTTTGGCGTCTCAGCTACTAGCTGGAATTAAAGCATAGGAGAAAAGCTGTGGAATTTGTGAGTAATGGAAGCTTGGCCCATGTTCTCAGGGACTCTAAAAAAGAAGCCCAATTTGGATGCAGCTAGCCAAAGTCAAACTGAAAACAGGTTTCTTTGCTCCTCCAGAACACAGCAACACACTGTGCTCGGTATATTAAAAAAGTCACCCTAGAAGAGTACCTTATCTACATTAAAGAATAAAAAACAAGAAGCCCAACAGCCAGGAATCAAGTAACGACAGAGAGGAAAACGTATCCGCATTGCAGATTTCCAACACAGAAGGGGCAAGACAACCCCCAGTTAAGCTTCTCACCAGGGCCTCTTCAAAGGGTTTGCATTTTTCCAACTGCTGCAAAGCCTTCCGGAAGCTTTTGGTCACTGCCTCTGGGATGGGGTCCTCAGACCACGCTTTGTACTCAGCGTAGGCGGTTTCCATATCTTGAGCCAGACAGAAAGACAGACAGGTAAACCCATTTAAGGCAAGAGTAAGCCAGCCGATGGTTCCTTAGGCTTTGGGCTCAGCGCTCCATGCCATTTCATTGGGACTGAGAGACCAGAAGCCAAAGCTTTCACAGCGTCTCTTGAGGCGAGAGGCAAGTTCCGTAACATGGCAAGTGCAGGGAGTCACAGGGGATCCTTACCCAGGAGAGGGATCCCCAGTTGCCGGCGAAAGAGGGTGTGGATCTTCTCAAGCTGGGCCTTGACAGTCTGTTGCTGCTCAGGTGTTGGGACACTGCCAGCGGCCGGCTGAGGAAAGAACCACAGGCATCAGCAGAAGCAGGAAAACAGACAGAAGCTTTCCGATGGCAGTCTGGTCCCAATCAGAGGGAACCTCTGAGCGAAGGACTACAGCAGCCATCCCAAGAGCCCAGGGCTGATGTCCTGCATGTTAGCTATTTGTCCACAAAGCTCCATCCTCTCTGAGAAATCATCCCCTGCCCTGCTCAGGTGGGGGAGCATGTAAGGATTACCTGCACTGTCTCCAGGATGGCATTTTCAAACTCCCGATAGGCTTCCCAAATGGCAGATCCCTTGGTCACATGGAGACCCACCGCAGTCAGAGCCCGTTCGAAGATCAAGCGGACCTTCTCAATCCCTCCCTCTTGGCCAATGCCACCGATGGAATACTGGGCATACTCTAGCCAAATTTCAGGACCTGGAGGAAAACACCAGGTTGGCGCACAGTCTCTTCCACACTCTTGAGGGAAGTTGTGTTACTACCGCTCCTTCCAAAAGAGGAGTTTCTTTGAAGGACATGTAAGTCCAAATCTTCCCGTTTCAGATAGCGTATCTCTGTTTGTAACTGTTTCCTACAAAAATTTATTGCACCCAAAATAATATTTGCTGAACAATCCACTTACAGATGTAGTCTTTTATGGCCCTCTCAAAAAGCTCATAAATCTTCTCCCGCTCTGAGTTTTCCGCAGCCATCCGAATCTCGTCCTTCAGCCAGTCGAGCCAGATCTCTGTAAAAGGGGATTAATCAACATCTAAAAGGGTTTATGTTGCTGCCAAAGTTTAGTAGATAACATGTTCCTAAGGTACATCAAAATATGTATGGGCAAGGATGCAGGATCTACTGAACTTAACGAGACTTCATTCGGAGTCATCCCCCCGCCATCCCCGAGCTATATTCCACTTATATTTGAAAAAGCAAACTTTTTTCTAAACAAACGTAACCTGCATTATTATTTGAAGTATTAGGAAAGCACAAATAAGCACTCTGAACTTTTGCTTAGTTTTTCATCACCAAATAGCTGGTTAAACTTAAGATGATGAACTGTCACTAGTAAATCACTAGCTACAATTTCTAGTACAAGCCCAGAAATATATGATTAAACATATTAAAACATAATTTAAAAATGCACAGCTTTCTCTTAGCACTTTTCTTTTATTTCTTACTATCCTATTTCAACTTATATTTATAATTTATTTATTTATCCAGCTTATAGACTGCCCGATCTCCCAAAGGACTCAGGGCGGTTT